>JBBPKN010000410.1:0-42529 GCA_038089275.1 Pulveroboletus cf. rosaemariae
AAGAAGATAGAAATAAAAAGCAAGCAGAAGACATGAGGCTAATCCTATGCCCTGGGTCTAGACCTGTGATGTGACATTTCACATGCCTAGATAAGATAAGATATTAGATAACCACATGGCAAAGATAAGATAAGGTCATGTGTTTAAAAATGTGAAAAGTATACTATAATACTACCATCTTTTTAAGTCTTGGATTTCAGACAATACTTGGTTAACACTACAGCTTGGGTGAACATTTCATAGAGCTTGAAAAATGAACAGAATGTAGATAAATCCACTTGAAACAACTGATAAGATGCAAAAGAATGGAGTTTGTGAAATTCATCAATCAACTCCAGAGAGTTTGCAAGATCATTCTTTGATTGCCAAGTACAATCACTTTCACCATATCCCACCCAATGGATCAGATATTCCAATTTTCCTTTGCAAATATGAGAGTCAACAATATAGTCTACCTTATATTTGGCATATTCTTCTTCTATAACCACAATAGAATCAGAAGTAAGAATATCTTGACCCCTGAGAGATGGCAAATATGGCTTAATGCAAGATATATTAATGGTGGAATAAATCTGCATTATGAAAGGAAGACAAAGGCAAATTGCATGAGAAATAACTTCAAGAATTTCAAATGAACCAATTTATCTTTGAGTAATCTTTTTAGATGGATATGAAAGTGAAAGATTTTTCATGAATATCAAAACTAACTGTCCCTTGTGACATTTTAAAAGTGGTATAGTATTTCATTTTTCCATTTTAGCTTTTGTCTCTTCTAATACTTTCTTGTTGTTCTTGAAGAATTTAGATATTTTATAAAGAAAAGTGAAAGAGGGAATAGAATGTGAGGGCACTTCAAAACCAAGATGTGAATGATAGGTTTTTGTGACTTTGAAAGAAAGTGTCTTGGTTGTGGCCAAAAAATAACTATTATGGTGAAATTTAGCAATTTCAATTCATCTAACCCATGTTTCTTGTTGTTTAAATACACAATTCTGCAAATATTGTTTCAACTTCTGATTAATTCATTCCATTTGCCTGTCCATCCTTGGATGATAAGCTGTAGATATCTTTTGCTTTATCTGCAGAATTTCATTGAGCCTGTTGATGAAATCTAAGACAAATTGAGGGCCTTGATCTGAAACTATGGATAAAGAGAGTCCATGTCAAGACCAAACATGATTTCTGAAAAGTTCTGCTGTAGTAAGGGAAGAAATTGCCAAATTGCAGGGAATAAAAATTACTTTTTTAGAAAATTGATTGACAACCACCATTATAGTATTAAATCCCTTTGAAACTGGTAGTTCCATAACAAAATCAATAGAAATATCTTTTCATGGTACTAAAGCAATAGAAAGTGGATGAATAGGAATGGTGGAATCTTCCTGACCTCTAGATATGGCACAAGTAAAACAATATAAAACAAAAAAAGCCATATCATCCTTAAGATCAGGCCAATAATAAAAACAGACAATCAAATGTTTTGTTCTCTGCTGTCCTAAATGTTCTTCTACTGGCAAAGAATAAAACAAATTAAGTGCTTGTATATATAAAGAAGATGGAATGAAGATTTGATTGTTTTTGTTTAAATATACCTTGTGTTCTATACTATAACACCAATGAGGTAAGAGATGCAAATCCATAGAGGCATTTTGAACTTAAGTATAAAAGGATGAAGAAAAAGTAACCACTTGAGAGAAAATAGAAGAAGGCAACATAAGAACTTGTTTATTGGATTCTGGCTTGCCATCAAAATAATCTTGGCATTAAAACAATGCATTTGCCTACCCATTTGTTAAATCAGGTTTAAAAATAATTTTGAAATGAAATTCAGTAAGAGTGGCTTGCTAATGAGCTTGATATGGTAATAAATCCTAAGGTCATTTTCAATATTCCAAATTTTTGTGATCAATCCAAATTTCAAACTGATTATGTCCAATAAGATAATATTTCCAATCTTTGAGGGCTCAAATGACCACAAGTAACTTCTTGTCATAAATGGGATAGTTTAATTCAGCAGCATCCAAGAAGTAAGAGAGATATGCTATAGGTTATCAAAGACCATTATCTTATTGATAGAATAGTACTGCTCCTGTGGCAACATTAGAAGCAATTGTTTCAATGTGAATGGATTTGAAAGAGTTGGGATAGCAGAGTAAGGGTTTGAAGGTGAGAATGTCTTTGAGCATGTAAAAAGCTATCATGCAAGATAAAGTTCATTTAAATTTAATATCTTTTTTAGTCAGATTGTTAAGTAAACATATGTTATATCCTGTGCCAATGAGTGAACTCCACTTTATCTCTGATGCAACTCCAGTTGCTTTCATGCTTTAAGCTATGTATTTCTGGGTTTCCATTACCTCCATCCCTTCCTATCTAATGTTGATTACAACTTTACCTACATTAACTCCATAACATTCTAATACAACTCTGTAGTTCCTTTAATCTCACTTCCTGTTCTTGTTCCTTTCTTTCTTACCTCTTTCTGTTATCCTTTTGTTTCAGTTTGACATTATTCAATGTTGTCTTCTCTAATATCTTCATTTGTATCCAGGATACATTGGCACCTACTTTGCCTATAAGACAACTCCTTTCACATCTATGTTCCTCCCTTAGATAATCCACTTCTTCAAGATATAAGTACAGTAGTTTTGTATCTTGTACCTCAGTTTGAATATTGACATTAATAATACCATTGCCACTGATGATTTGTGCTTAATGCCACTCTTCTTGCTCCTCAACCTGCCATTCTACTTTCCTCTAGAGTTTGGCACTTTCTCTGACCCTCTGACCCATCTCTGATGTATTTCTGACCCCTTCACAAATTGGGGCACCCAGTACTAGTGTAGGAGCACATCACATATGATGAAGCCAAGCTCTATTTCTCTCCAGAAATCCTGGAGAATCTTCCAGAGTATCCTGGTAGTTATAACAACATGTAATATCTGCAAAGCTAGAAACAAAATGCTGATAGTAGTTGTTATGAACATAGCATAAGAGTTACATGACCATTATGTGATCATGAGACTCCTATGCCTAACAAGAATAAATCCTAGATTAAGGTCTAGTCAATATTCAGAGTTCCTTGGGTTAGAGGTAACTAGAATTGGATTTAGCATCTTAGATAATGATATCTTCTGTTATAGGCTCAAACTCAAAAGAACAGAAAGCAATCTTGAGAAGTGCCCATTACAGGAAAAGATTACCATGGAACAAGTACTTTAAACTGGAAAATCCAGTTTAGGCTTTTGTTCTTATATACTATTAGCTAATGTGCAGGAACCATGCCATAAGGCACACATGTCATATATCATAATTCTGACCCAATTTTGATCCAATTTTGACCCAGCTTGTATCTGATCTTTACTCTCATTAGGCTAGACTAGCCCAACTCTCTGTTATATTCTGTATCTCTGATTCAATTCTGACCTGGCTTATGACTGGTCCTCATATCCAGTAAGCCAATCTAGCCCTCTAACTTCCTTCCATGCAACTCCAGCCCTCTGTTACCATTCTATTCCATTGCAACTATGCTTGTACACTTTTCACATTTTCATCAGTACATGTTCCCCTAGCCCTCCACTCCCACTTTACCCTATTCTGTTTCTAGTTCTATCTCTGTTCCCAGTTAAGTACTACCTTAGTTTTACTTTACCTTCTCCAGACTACTCTGCTATAACTCCATATCTAGTTCCACTCTTAGTTACTGTTACTGTTACTGTTCCCATTCCTGTTTCTTGTTTTCTCTTGCTTCTTCCTGTCAATATTCAGTTTTAGCCTGACATGATTGGACATTGTCTCCCCTGACATCTCCATTCATTTCTTAGATATTTAGATATCTGCTTTGCTTCTGAGTTTGCACCTGTATCACTTCACTATACTCTTAGATAGCTCTGCCTCTCTGAGGTATAAGTACTGTAGTCCTGTATCTTGTACCTCAGTATAAATATTGACATAAATACCCTCATCTTGTTGTTGTCCTCACTCTAGTTAAGCTACCCAGCTTACCCCTTGACTCTCTGGATTACTCTGGAGGACCTCCAGGGCTAAGCAATATCCTTGAAGAAATCATAAGGCCCTACTTCCATAACTAGGCTTGACTCTCCTTGTCTTGCCTGGCTCCCCCACATTGAGTGTCAAGAACACCATCCCCTCCATAACTGATTCCTCTGTAAATTGAAACACTGTGAAGTGCAAGGGTACACCACATAAGGTAAAGTCAAGTCCCTTCCAACCAGCACAACCTATCTTGACCCTTTTTCAGAGATCTCTGGACCTTCTAGAAACCTCTGGAGTTTAAGCCTGGATTATGCTGGTATAGCAAGAAGGATATAAGCTTTTCACAGTTTATAAAATTTTAACAGTATATTCATACTCACACTTGCACTCCCACACCACTATGTCATATAAGGATTGGCTTAGGCTGTATCTTGACCTCTGACTCTGATCTACCCACATGATTTGCACACATGAGGGTAACCTCTTGGAACCTCTGGAACTTCTGAGTATTCCTGGAATCTAGACCAATTCCTTGTGCTAACTGTCAGATTATGACCACCCATGACCCCATTATGACTTTGCACTTTTCTGGGTACCCTGACCCCCAAGTTGGCCTAACCTCCTTATAGCACAGGTTCCTTATCACTTTCAATCTTCTGAGCCTCTCCAAACCACTCCAACTTTCTATAATGTCAGTCACTGGCCCCAGTTGCTTGAGATACATGTACCTAGGTTCAACTTCTGACTTCTGACCCTGGCATTCCCCTGTTCACTACTCCAGGCTCTTCAGAGCAGCTGTGATACTTTTCTATCATACAGGGTCACCAGTTCTCATGGACCCTCAAATGCAGTTAAGGTTATGGTTGCCTACCCACAAGCACCACTTCCTCCTGTTTTCTCCATTCCTTTCCAGCAGCTGACCCTAATCCTCTGACACTTTATTGTCATCTGGTAATTCTTGATAGAAAACCACTTCATGTTACTCTGGACCATTTCTGACCATCTTCTTATGCCTAAACCTTGCTATTGAAGTCTAAGCATTCCCCTAGCTATTCCATGGCCTTTTTCTTGACAAGTCACTCAAGAATTATCAATAGGCTGTCATTACTCTCTCATGTCTGTTCTTTACTTCTAGATGACCCATTTCTGACAGTCAATCCTAGCCTTTCAAGACCTTGTTTTCTGAGCATAACAAGTCTACTAAATCTAAGTTTCTTGCCTCTTTACCCTCTAATACTGCACCTCTGTTGCACTTCCAATTATTATGATCCCCTATTGGGTACCTTGTTCTATTTAGAATTTAGGAGCCCCAACACTCTGACCCCCTTCTGCCTAATTCTGCTTCTTTCTAAAGCCTCTTCTTTTCCTTCATTTTCACCTTTTATGCTCAAGCTATTGAATCTCCACATACTCTACAAAGACTATTGAATCCACTCTATCAATGCTTAGCATCACCCTCTACTGGATGATTTGTGTTCACTGATTCTAGGACATCACTAACTCATCCACTGTGGTCCATTGACCCTGGATATTAAGTAGTACCTCATCTGTTCACTGAATAACACATGCCAGCATCCCATGCACCCTCTGTAGCTCTGTACCACTCCAGTCTCAGCTAACTCTGACTCTAAACCACAGTTTTTTCATTGTTACCTGGTAGTTACAACTCTGTTGCCTAAGTGCATGGTAGTCTCTGCATTGCTCTGCCCCCTGTAGCAGGCCAGTTTCATCTGTTGACATGTCTATCAGAAAGACACTTCTATCTGCCTCTGACCTTCCCCAAGCTTGCAGTATTTAACCCCTTTGTTCTGATTTGTCCCTTGGCATATCCACCACCTGTTTTTTTTATCCTTATAGCTCTTGAGGTATACTTACCTTTCTGACCAACAAGGCTTCAGAAGCATCACCTCTCTTCCTCTGCATTCCAATGTACTCACCATGTTTTGTCTCATATGCTCAAAGTCTTCTGGCCCTTTCTGGGCATTTCTATCCTATTCTGATTTCCTGGAAAGCTCACCATTTTATCACAACTGCACTGTAATTACCCCTTCTTCTCCTACTTGCAGTTGATTGAGATTTGTTTCAGTTCCCTTATTGTTCCCTGTTGGTACCTGCTTGGATTTTCTTTTTGCCTTTGATACTTTCTATTCTGATTCTGGGAAGCCTTTTCATTTCTTCAAACCTCTTTTAAATCCTTCTGTTCTTCACCTGGCTCCCTGGCTTTCCTGTTCTTCCAACCTTGTTTCTGGGAGACTTCATTCCAACCCCTTTACAATATTCTCTGTTTCTCTGCCTTTTGGCTGAGTGCTCTTATATACTCTACCTCTGTTTTGGAAACCCTTTGTTTCTCAGAAATTTCTCCATACTCCTCTGTTGTTCTCTGCTTCTTGTCCTGGGAATTCCTTTCTCTTCTGGCCTTGTTCCAATAACTCCATTGCCCTTTACCTTCAGTTCCCTTTTTCTCTCTGATCTGTTATTCAGAAACCTGTTCTTTTGTTTCCCTGGATTTTCTTTCTCCTTGGGACATTTCTGCTCTTTCTGTGTTCCCTGGGAAATCTCCCTTTTCCATGTCTGTTTTTTGATTGGCCTTTTCTTCTGGCCTCTTTCCCATCTCTCCAGATACTTCTGGATCTCTTCTGCTTTACACTGAGACATCATCTTGATGTGAACTACTAATGATCTTCTGAGACCTGAGAGCACTTAACTATTGCTGCTGAATGAAGGCTTTGGACTAGAGCCAACAGAACTAGGCAAAAAACAATAGAAAAGAGGCAAGAGACTTGAACTTGTGAAAGTAGAGAGCTCAAGTGTGCAAGACTGGGGTTTAGCCAGGCTTGCACCTCTCCTTTATATATGTTACAGAATGGCACACAGGCCATGTACAGTGGACTGGCCCTAAACTATGATATAGTAAGCCAACCAATGGCAAAAAAAGAGCAGGGACCTAGCAATACATAAGTATAACATGAGGCAAATGATGTCATAATCTAGACCAGTCTAGACTGTGACAGAGTAAAGATGTGAAATAGTGAAATGATGAAGATGTGAAATGGTCATGTGATATGACAATGTGAAGAGTTGCAAGGTTAGAGAAAAAATAATGAAAATGGAATAAAATTATAATACACACTTCATGCTGCCTCTGGCCTCTTTGTTCCTTTCTGTCTCCTAGTTAACAATGGGATATCAACCTTGAGGAGAGAATAGCATCTAGTGATTATACTAGTAACTGCTGATTATATCTAGCAGCCTGCAACCTATTGATTATTTAGTGCTCATGCTTTCTTTTAGTCCCATTGCTTACCCCTCTGACCTTCCTCTGCTCTTTGCTGCCCTCTTCAGAAGCAGTGACCAGCATATCTGTATTGACTATCTTTCTATTTGCACAATAACCAGACTTGCTCTGTGTCAATTGCCCCCTCTAACTACCCTTACCACTTATATAGTGACTGGTTCTTACCCTTGTTGACTGCACCCATCTCCAATCATCTTCAATCATCACTGTTCCTTTTCTAAGTAGTAACTAGGCTTTGCCTATGTTAACTGTCACACTACTCCCTATCCCAGGCTCTACTCTCCCTGTTGTGATTGGTCTTCTGGATATTATACAAGAAGATAATAAACTCTAATCAAGGGCTTGTAATAAAGGTGTCAGTTTATGAGAGTTTAAGCAAAAGAGTTTAAATAAGGAGAACACTGTACTAGATAATACAAGTACTCAAGACTGGGGCTTGAGACATGCTAAGGCTACAGTATTTATATTATTAAGAAAGGTGCACAGATCAAGACTCTGATGGGAATATTCCCACAGACCCTGAGGCACCATCAAAAAGAAGAGAAGTACTTGTGAGAATAGCCAATGGCTGAAAAGGAGCAAGGCTTTTAAAATGAAAGAAGATGGAAATGAGAAATAGGCTAAAGATATGAGGCTAACTCTATGCCCTGGGTCTAGACCTGTCATGTGACCCATCATATGCCTTGATAAAATAAAAAATTAGATAATCTCATGGAAAGATAAGATAAAGTCATGTAACTGAAGTTTGAAAAATTGTGGACTATAACACTACCCCCTTTTTAGATCTCAGATTCCAGATAAGACACCTTTAATGGTACAGCTTCTGTATGGTTTTGATATGGGTGAAACAGAAAGTGAAAAGCAGAGAGATCCATTGTGAACAATTGACAAGGTGCAGAGGGATGGAGCTTGTGGAATTCTTTAACAAGATCTGGTGAATTGGCTAAATCTGCCTTTGTTTGCCATGTATGATCATTTTCACCATATCCTGTCCAATAAATCAGATATTCCAGTTTGCCTTTTCATACTTGTGAATTAATGATGTGATTCACTTTATACTCTGCATGTTTTTCATCAGTTACAATAATGGAATTAGGAGTAAGCATGACCCTTCAAAGAAGGAAGATAAGGCTTGATCTGTGAAATATTAACAGTAGAATGAATTTTCATTGAAGACAGCAGTTTGAGATGAACTGCATGTGGAATGACTTCAACAATTTTGAATGGACCAATTCATTTCTTGGTAAGCTTTTTAGAAGGATATGGAAGCAACAGATGTTTTGTGGACAAGAGAACTAGTTGCCCTTTCTTGTAATCTGGCATTGTTGTGATATTCTGTTTTTTCATACAAGCCTTGGTCTGTTCTAATGCTTTCTTTACTTTTTTGAAAATTTTAGACATGTCTTGAAAAAACAAGGAGAAGGGAGTGAAGTTGGGAGATGCTTCAAAACCCATGCACAGATAATATGTTTTGGTTATTTCAAAAGGAGTGGTATAGGTTGAAGAGAAATATGAATTGTTATAATGATATTTAGCTAGTTTGAGCCAATCTGCCCAAAACTCTTGCCATTTTGATATGAAACTCCTCAAATGTGTTTCTAGTTTCCAATTAATTCTTTCCATTTGCCTGTCTGTTCTTGGATGATATGCTGTAGAGATTTTCTGCTTGATCTGCAGTATCTTGTTTAGATGTCTTGTGAATTCTGAAACAAACTGGGGTCCACAATCTGAGACTATTGTAGAAGAATGACAATGTCTAGACCAGACATGATCTCTGAAAAGTTCTGCTGTATAAAGTGATGAAAGAGAAGAATAACATGGAACAAATACAACTTCTTTTAAGAAACAATCCACTACCATCATAATAGCATCAAATTCTTTAGAAGAGGGAAGTTCAGTAATAAAATCCACCAAAATATCTTCCCAGGGAGCCAAAGCTATAGGAAGAGGTTGAATAGAAATAACAGATTCTAATTCTTTAGATGTAGCACAAGAAGAACAGTATGAAACAAATAATGCTACATCTTTCTGAAGACTAGGCCAATAATAAAATCTTGAAATCAAATGTCTAGTACAATCCTGACCTAAATGCCCACCTAAAGGAGAAGAATGAAATAAATTTAAAGCTTGTATTCATAATTCCTTTGAAACAAAATCTGTTTGTTTTGATTTAAATAAATCTTGTTTTCAGGACTATAACACCAGTGTGAAGAAAGGTCCAGATTCACTGATGCTGCTTGAACTTGAGAATAAAAAAAGGAGAAAAAAAAATAGCCTGTTGAAAAATGAAAGGAGAAAGCATAAGAACTTGTTTGTTAGACTCTGGTTTATCACTGAAATAATCTTGTCATCTGAACAAAGCATCTGCTTGTCCATTTATAGAACCTGGTTTATATACCATTTTGAAATTAAATTCAGCTAATGTGGCTTGCCATCTTACTTGCTGAGAAGATAAATCTTGTGGATATTTCCAATATTCCAGATTCTTGTGATCTGTCCAGATTTCAAAAGAATCTCATCCTATTAAATAGTGTTGCCAATCATGCAAAGTGTGAATAACAGCCAACAACTCTTTGTTGTATATGGGATAATTCAATTTAGCTGCATTCAAAGAGTGGGAAATATAAGCAGCTGGTTGCTAAAGACCATTTTCTTGTTGGTAAGATAAGACTGCATCAATAGCAACATCTGATGCATCTGTTTCAAGCTGCATAGGCTTGGTAGAGTTGGGATAACAAAAAAGAGGTTTGGAGGTAAGAATTTCTTTTAAACAGACAAAGGCTAAGACATAGATCTTGTGTATTGAACTTCTGATAGCTTCTGAGGCCTGAGAGCACTCCAATACTACTGATGAGGTTGCTACTAGGTAAAGGCTTTGGACTAGAGCCAACAGAACTAGGCAAAGAATATAGAAAAAAAGGCAAGAGGCTTGGACTTGTGAAAGCAGAGAGCTCAAGTGTGCAAGACTGGAGTTAACCAGACTTGCACCTCTTCTTTATATATGTTACTGAACTGCACACAGACCATGTACAATGGGCTGGCCCTAAACTGTAGTATAGTAAGCCAGCCAATGGCAAAACAAGAGTAGGGACCTAGAAATACATGAGGTGAAACATGAGGCAAATGATGTAACAGTTTAGATCTGCCTAGACTTGTGACATAGTGAAGATGTGAAAGTGTGAAAGATGAAAAGGTGAAGATGTGAAAGGGTCACATGATGTAACAATGTAAAGAGTTGCAAGGGTGAAGTGAAAATGAAGAAAATGTAATAAAATTATAACAAAGGCTGCCATGCACACCAATGTCCATTCAAATTTGATGTTTTTCTTTGTCAAGGAGTTGAGGGGTCTAGCAATATTGGCAAAATTGGGAACAAATCTTTGATAATAATTTGTCAATCCTAGAAAGGCTTGCACTTGTTTAACAGTTTTTGGAATTGGCCAGTTTCTAACTGCACTTGTTCTATTTAGCTGCATCTATATCCCCTTTTTAGATACAACCATGCCCAAATAATTAACTTGTTGTTGGATGAAGTGACATTTTAATGATTTAAGAAAGAGATCATTGTCACAAAGACAATCTAATACTTCTGTGACAATTTCTAGATATTGTTCACAATTCTTGTCTTTTGTAAAGATTATGATGTCATCAATGTAAATAACAATATGTTCCCACATATCATGGAAAATGTCATTTACCATATCCTAAAATGTACTTAGTGAGTTACACATACTAAAATACATTACCAAAGGTTCAAAAGCTCCATTAGAGGTGGTAAAAGTATCATATCCTGGACCTCTGACCCAAATTCCAACCCCATTCCAACCCAGCTTACAATTGGTCTTCACACCTAGTAAGCCACTCCAGCCCTCTGACTCCCCTCCAGGCAACTCTGGTCCTCTGTCACCATTCCAGTCTTCCCCAGCTATGCATGTACACTCCCACCCCTCAGCATTATACACTCCCCCAGACTTCTGCTCCCACTCCACCCATTTTGCTTCCAGTCTATCTCTGCTCCAGTTAAGTATTATCCTAGTTCCCCTTTGTCATCTCCAGACCATTTTAATATAACTCCATTACCATTACCATCATTGTTACTATTCCTGTTCTGTTCCTGTTCCTTGCTCTCCCCTGTTTCATCCTGTCACCCTTCAGTTTCAGTCTAACATGATTGAACATGGTCTTCCTGACATCTCCATTTGTTTCCTAGATATCTAGACATCTGCTTTACTTCTGAGTTTGCACCTGTCTCATTTCATTACACTTCTAGATAGTTCTGCCTCTCTGAGGTATAAGTACTGTAGTTCCGTATCTTGTACCTCAGTACAAATATCAACAGAAACACCCTCTTGTCATTGTCCTTACTCTGATCAAGCCTTTGGGCTCACTCCAACCCTCCAGGTTACTCCAGAGTTTTCAGCATCAAAGTCATTATAGCTTAATGTTGACTTGTGATAAGTGACAACTTTACTGTTGTTACTACCCCTATCTGACCTGAGTCCTCCGACTTACTCTGACCCTCCGGCCCTGCTGGAGATTATAATCAGCCTATTGGCTACCTTCTATAAGTTTTGATGACTCTGCTCCTTAAGACTGGACTTAACACTCTTTATCTTGTCTGTCTCTCTTGTTGAGCTCTGAGCAAGCTCTCCTCTGCCATCTCCAGCCTGCCACAATCAGGATACTAAGGCTATGCCAGGGCACTAAAGCCAAGTCCTATTTGATGAAGAACCTGCTACTTAACTACTTGATTATTTTCAGAAATCTCTGGAAATCTCTGGAGACCTCCGGAGCTCATATCCCCTTCCAATGAACTCCAACCTAGTAGTAGTAGTAGTAGTAGCAGTATTTGGGTTTTGATAATCTGTTACCTTAGTATGAATATCAACAAAAACATCAGAAAACCCTCTTGTCATTGTCCTCACTCTGCTTGAGCCTTGGGCTTACTCTAACCCTCCAGGTTACTCTGGAGTATCTCCAAGGCTACACAATATCCTTGAAGAAGTCATAAAGCCTTACCCCCATAACTAGGCTTGACTCTCCTTGTCCTGCCTGTCCCTCCTATTGAGCATAAAGACAGCCTTATCACTCACCCCAACATCTATGTAAATCAGGACAACAGAGAAGTGCAAGGGCACACCACATAAGGTGAAGCCAAGTCCTGTTTGACCATTGAAACCCTTCCTAGATTTCCCCAGAAGTCTCTGGAGCACCCCAGAGTTCTGATCTTCCTCCAGTGTCAAGGGTTTCATTTAAAAAAGAGGAACTGGTTAAAAGTATACTCATCTTGGTATAGGTTTTAACAGTTCATTTTAGTGGGAAGGAAAGTTTTAACAATATGAAAGAGTGGAAAGGGACAGGAGCCTGTAAGACTGAGCCTGGAGCATGGCATGCAGAGAAACTCTTGAACTGATTGAGAACAGCATGAGAGCAAGCTCTAGTTACATGAATAGACATGATAGCAGTACCAGCACAAGCAGAAGTTTGAATATACTGTTATAAAACTACAACATACTCTGGGATACTATTATATCCTGTACCTCTGATCCAATTCTGACCCCATTCTGACCTGGCTTATGATTGGTCCTCATATCTAGTAAGCTACTCTAGTCCTCTGACTCCCCTTCAGGCAACTCCAGCCCTCTGTCACCATTCCAGTATGCCCCAGCTACATATGTACACTTTCTATCCCTTAGCATTATACACTCTCCCAGGCTTCCACTTCCACTCTGCCCCATTCCATTTTTAGTCTATCTCTGCTCCAGTTAAGTACTACTCTAGTTCCACTTCTTTGTCTCCAGACCATCCTGGTATAACTTCATTACTGTTCCTGTTCTCAGTTACCATTACCATTATTGCTACTATTCCTGTTCCATTCCTGTTCCTTGCTTTCCCCTGTTTTATCCTGTTACCCTTCAGTTTCAGTCTGACATGATTGGACATTGTCTTCCCTGACATCACCATTTGTTTCTTAGATATTTAGACATCTGCTTCACTTCTGAGTTGCACCTGCCTCACTTTATTACATGCTTAGATAGTTCTGCCTCTCTGAGATATAAGTACTGTAGCTTTGTATCTTGTATCTCAGTATGAATATCAACAAAAACACCCCCTTGTCTTTGTCCTTACTCTGCTTGAGCCCTTGAGCCTCCAATCTCACTTCCTGTTCCTGTTTCTTTGTGCCTTGCTTTTCTCTGTCATTATTTAGTTTCAGTTTGATATTATTCAATGTTGTCTCCTCTGACATCTCCATTCATATCCAGGGTACATTGGCACCTGCTTCACTTATGAGACAACTCCTTTCACATCTCTGTTCCCTTCTTAGATAATCTGCCTCCCTAAGATATAAGTACTGAAGCTCTGTATCTTGTACTTTAGTTTGAATATCAACCATAACATGACATTACAATCCCCTTAAATCCCCTCCTGCCTCATGACTTGACATTATGCCCTATCCTAAATCTCACAACTTATCCCATGACTCAACATTATATCTCTTGTTCAGAAAAGCCCTACAGCCTATCCTAGACCTCCAATAGTTTCCAACCCCTCCATAAATTGGGGCACCTGATACTAGCATAAGGGTGTACCACATAAGGTGAAGCCAAGCCCCATCCACTCCGGAATTCTCCAGAGTACCCCCAGAGTACATTGCAACTTTATAACACAAATGCTACAAGTTCAGAGAAGGTTGGAGGCAGATGGAGGTGTCTTCCTGGTAGATGTATCAACAGATGAAACTGGCCTACTATAGAGAGCAGAGTAATGCAGAGACAACTGCACACTTAGGCAATGGAGTTGAAACTACCAGATAATGATGAAAAACTGTGGTTTAGATTCAGGGTTAGCTAAAACCAGAGTGATATGGAGCTATGGGGGGTGCACAAGGTGCTGGCATGTGTTATCCAGTGAACAGATGAGGTACTACTCAATACCCAGGGTCAATAGATCACAGTGGGTGAGTTAGTGGTGTCCTAGAATCAGTGAACACAAATCATCCAGTAGAGAGTGATGCTAGACATCAACAGAGTAAATCCCACAGTCTTGATAGGGTGTGTGGAGATTTGAAAGCTTGAGCAGAAGAGGCAAAAATAAAGGAAAAGAAAAAGTGTTGGAAAGAAGCAGGAATGGGTGAAATGGGGTTGGAGTGTTGGGGCTCCCAAATCCTAAATAGAACAAGGTACCCAATGAGGGATCATAATGATTAGAAGTGGATGGAAGTGTGGTGTCAGAGGTTGGAGAGACAAGGGATTCAGGTTTAATAGACTTGTTATACTCAGGAGGCCAGGTCTCAAAAGACTAGAACCAATGGCCAGAAATGGGTTGACTAGAAGTAAAGAAAGATGCAAGAGGATAATGACTGCCTATTGATAATCCTGGAGTGACTTGTCAAGAAAAAGGCCATGGAACAGCTAGGAGGATGCTTAGACTGCAATGGTGAGATCTAGGCATGAGCAGATGTTCAGAATGGTCCAGAGTGACATGGAGTGGTTTTCCATAAAGGATTACCAGATGACAACAAAGTATCAGTCAGCTGCCAAAAAGGAATGGGGAAAAACAGAGAAAGTGGCACTTATAAGTAGGCAACCATAATCTAAACTGCATTCAAGGGTCCATGAGAACTGGTGACACTATATGATAAGAGAGAGTTACAGCTGCTCTGGAGAGCCCATAGTTGGAAATAGGAGAATGCCAGAGTCAGAAATCAGAAGTTGAATCTAGATGCATATATCTTAAGCAACTGGGGCCAGTAACTGATGTTGTAGAACATCAGAGTGGCTTGGAGAAGCTTGGAAGATCAGAAACAGTAAGGGACTTGTGCCATATGAAGGATAGATCAACTTAGAGATTGGGTGCCCAGAAGAGCATGAAGTCATAATGGGATTATTGGTGGTTATAGTCTAACAGATAGTATAAGGAATGGATTGAAGTTCCAGAGATCTCAGAGAGATCACTTATGAGTGCACCAAGCATGCAGGTGGTTTAAAGTTAAGTGTTAAGAGATAGTCTAGGATGATCCTGAAGTAAAGGCTTGAAGAAGTGCAAGTAAGAGTACAAATATACTATTAAAACTTGTATCTCTCAAGTTTGAGCACACTATACCAATCTCCTTCCTGAATGAAACCCTTATGGCTAGAGGGCAAAGATGTCATATCTCATATCTCCAACCCAATTCTAACCCCATCCCAACCTGGCTTACAATTGGTCCTTATACCCAGTAAGCTACTCTAGTCCTCTGACTTCCCTCCAGGCAACTCTGGCCCTCCATCACCATTCCAGTCTGCTCCAGCTATGCATGTACACTTCCCACCCCTCAGCATTACATACTCCCCCAGGTCTCTGCTCCCACTCCACCCCATTCTATTTTCAGTCTATCTCTGCTCCAGTTAAGTACTACCCTAGTTCCACTTTGTCATCTTCAGACCATCCTGGTATAACTTCATTACCATTCTGCTCTCAGTTACTATTACCATCATTGTTACTATTTCTGTTCCATTCCTGTTCCTTGCTTTCTCTTGTTTCATCCTGCCATTCTTCAGTTTCAGTCTGATATGATTGGACATTGTCTTCCTTAACATCTCCATTTGTTTCTTAGATATTTAGACATCTGCTTCACTTCTGAGTTTGCACCTGTCTCACTTTGCTACACTTCTAGATAGTTCTGCCTCTCTGAGGTATAAGTACTGTAGTTTTATATCTTGTATCTTAGTACAAATATCAATATAAACACTCCCTTGTCTTCATCCTCACTCTGCTTGAGCCCTTGGGATTACTCTGACCCTTCAGGTTACTTCAGAGAACCTCCAGGGCCAAGCAATATCCTTGAAGGAGTTGTAAGGTCCCATCCCCATAACTAGGCTTGACTCTCCTTGTCCTGCCTGTTCCTTCTGTTGAGCACAGAGATAGCCTTCTTACCCACCTCTGACATCTATGTAAATCAGAACATTGGAAAGTGCAAGGGTGCATTACATAAGGTGAAGCCAAGTCCCATTTGATTAATGAAACCCTTCTGTTAAAACTTTCCATCCTACTGAAAGAGACTGTTAAAACCTATACCAAGACAAGTATACTTTTAACCAGTTCCTCTTTTTTAAATGAAACCCTTGACACTGGAGGTAGATCAGAACTCTGGGTGCTCTGGAGAATTCTGGGGGAAATCTAGAAAGGGTTTCAATGGTTAAATGGGACTTGGCTTCACCTTATGGAGTGTGCCTTTGCACTTCTCCATTGTCCTGATTTACATAGATGTCAGGGTGGGTGATAAGGCTGTCTCTATGCTCAACAGGAGGGACAGGCAGGACAAGGAGAGTCAAGCCTAGTCATGGGGGTGAGGCTTTATGACTCCTTTGAGGATTTTGCATAGCCTTGGAGGTATTCTGGAGTAACCCAGAGAATCAGAGTGAGCTCAAGGGCTCGTGCAGTGTAAGGATGATGACAAGAGGGTTCTGGTGTTTTTGTTGATATTTATACTGAGGTACAAGATACAGAACTACAGTACTTATACCTCAGAGAGGCAGAACTATCTAGAAGTGTAATGAAATGAGACAGGTGCAAACTCAGAAGTGAAGCAGATGTTTAGATATCTAGGAAACAAATGGAGATGTCAGAAAAAACATGTTCAATCATGTCAGACTAAAACTGAAGAGTGACAGGATGAAACAGGGGAGAGCAAGGAATAGGAACAGAACAGGAATGGTAACAATGATGGTAACAGTAGCTGACCAGGAACAGTAATGGAGTTATATTGGGATGGTCTGGAGATGACAAAGGGGAACTAGGATAGTACTTAACTGGAGCAGAAATAGACTGGAAGCGGAATGGGTGGAGTGGGAGCAAAAGTCTGGGGAAGCATATAATGCTGAGGGGCAGAAGTGTACATGTGTAGCTGGGGAAGACTGGAATGGTGATGAAGGGCTGGAGTTGCCTGGAGGGGAGTCAGAGGGCTGGAGCAGCTTACTAGGTGTGAAGACCAATTGTAAGCCAGGTTGGAATGGGGTTGAAATTCAGGTTGGAGATCTGGGATATGACAGTATCCCCCCCTTAGGCCTGAACCCTTGAAGGCCATTGGCCTGGGATGCAGAGGGTACAGACATGTGATCTGCGATAGTGTGGTAATGGGCACATGACCACACTCTTTGGTAACATCAGAGGTAGAAAAGAGGGTTGTGGAGGCAATGAGCACATGACCTTGTTTAGTTACAATGGAGTGGAAGAGTGGAGTTTCTCAGCTTGCTCGTGAATAAAAACAGGAACTTCAATGGTAGCTTGTCCTTCCTTCATTACAACAATATGGCCTTCTTCAACAATCTCATGGCCTGGGCTGATGAATGCCTTGCAGAGTGCACCAATGATGATAAGGCATTAAGCAATGTCAAATACGCCAAGCACAAAAGGTGCATGAAGGCAAGAAAGGAGGAGGAGCAGAGGAGGGCAGAAGAGGCCCAGAAAGCAGCAGAGGAGGCTGCCCAAAGGCAGGCCAAGGAGGCCCAGAGGGCCCAAAGGATGGCAGAGGCAGCTGTCCAAGAAAAGATGCATACCATGGTTATTATCCCATGAGTAGCACCACTAATGATCACAGGCAGTGTGAATGCAGGCCTAAGTGGGGCCCAGCAATGGCAAAGAGAAGCAGAGGGCAGAGAAGGCAGTGGCATGCTGGAGATGCATGGATAGAGAAATGGAGTGCAAGGTGGGCATGGGGAAGTCCACATCATGCTTGGCCTGTCAAGAGGCCAAGGCAAGGTGTGAATGCCCTGGGGAGGAAAAGCTGATGCAGAAGCAGTGTTGGAGGAATGCAGAGGAGAAGCAGTCTGAAAAGAGGGCTCACTCAGAGGGAATGGAGGGCAGTACCAAGCAGGTGGCAGAGGGCTGTTGCCTGCTGGTGGCAACCATATGGGAGGTAGGGGACTGGGTGGTGCAGGAGATGAGGAGGGAGAACTGGCTGCTAGTGTGGCTGGTTGACATTCTCAATTCTGTGTGGAAGGTAGGTGAAGAGAATGTGGAGAGTGGACCAGAATACGGTGAAGAGGAAGAGATGGCAGGGAAGGTAGCAGAACTTAGGATGGGGATCCAGGAGGAAGTGGAAAGGAATGACAATGAAGACATAATGGTACTAGAGTAGTGTAGTAGCTATTCCAGTTGTCTTTATAACAGAGGTCAGGGTTTGGAAATGATCTGGGGAGTTGAAAATAAGGATACAAAAAGGGGTTCATGACTTCTGAAGTAAAGGCTTTGAGCCTTGAGTGAACAAGTTTGGAGAATATGTGGAGTAAGTCCAAAAAGTAAGGTTTCTGCAAATTGTAATAACCTGTCAAAATGAAATCTCATGATCAGGTAAGTGATACCTTGGGTGGTCATGGGGCAATAAGGAGGACAAATGGACAGCCAAGAATGGATGGAAGAAATAGCCAAATTTCCCAAAGAGGCAAGATTAAAACCCAATGTCAAAAATGGTTGCTTCTGCCATAAGGACAGGGAAACTGAAAAGGAATAAAGGGTAGAAGCAGAGAGTTTCAGAGCTTCAGAATAACTTCTGGAGAGAAAATCAGAAATTAGACTGGAGTCTGATAGTCAAATGACAACCAAAACAAATGTATGAAGGGTTGGATCTAGGATGAAGTTGAGGGAGATTCATTTATTTCCAAAGGGAACTAAACATGATGATCAAGGGCAAACAGATTCTGTACTCAGTTAGAGTTGGGGTTAGCACAGAGTTGGCTCAAGGAAGATAAGGTCCCAAGGAAAAAGTTGGCACTCATTTTCCCACTCTATCATGGCAGGGGCCAGAGAAGACCTGGAGGAGTGGATGTTCTGCTGAGAGTAGCTCACTGGACTTGCCTTCTAAATACAACAAATGTTTGTATACTGGTTGAATTGCACATCATCTATGTGCAGCAACTAGGGGAAGGAGGTGAGCTACTCTGGAAAGAGCCGAAGACAACTGGAGATGATCAGGGCTGGGTATAATCAACATAGGTAGGAGTCAGGCACTGCACTAGTGGTAAGGTGGTCAGAGGGGGCAATTGACACAGAGCATGTCTGGTCATTGCATGAAGGTAGACAGTTGACCAGATGGCCTGGGTACTGTGGCAGAAGAGACTGGGGAGAGACCGGAGAATGGAGGGAAAGGCAAGTGTAAGAGGAACCAGATTGCTAGGTGCAAGCAGTGGTACCCAGCATGATCACTAGATGGTATCCCCACCTCAAGGTCAATGTCCCATCATTGACTAGAAGACAGCCAGGAAAGGTGCCAGGGGCAGCGCAAGGTGCAAAGCAGAAGTGGTCCAGAAGGATCTGGAAAGATGGGAGGGGGACCAGAAGGAAAGGCCCACCAAAGGATGGATGCAAGAATGGGGAGGTCCCAGGGGATGCAGGAAGAGCAGAAAAATCCCCAAAGAAGAAGGAGAACCCAGGGAAAACAAAAGGACAAGTCCCAAATGATAGGGCAGAAGGAATGGAAATGGAAGGCAAGGAGGAATAGAGCTGTCGGAACAAGGCTGGAAAAACAAGGAATTCTCAAGGCAAATAACAGAGGGATTCTGAAGGGTTCTGAAAAAAGGGGCAGTATTCCCAGGAGACGCAGAAGAGCAGAATTATCACCAAGGAAGGGATACCCAGAACAAAAGAATTCCCAGAAGATGCAGAACTGTAGAAGGCCTACTGGAAAAGAATACCCAGGGAAAACAGAAGGACAGGTCCTGAGATGACATTCAGAAAAGAAGGAATTACCCACAAGCAGGAAACAGAGTCATTAGGAATCATGTCTGAAGAGCAAGGATTTCCCAGGCAAGAGACAGAGAGGTGTGGATTAATTCCACCAAACAGTTAGAAGAAATCCAAGCAGAGAACCATAGCAAACCAAAACAACACTCAACCAACTGCAAGCAGGAAAGGAATGGTAATTGCAGTGCAGTCATGATGGAAGTGTGAATCTTCTGAGGAGATGGAAAAGGATGGAGATGTCCAGAGGAGGCAAGAGGCTTTTGATGTGCAAGACAAAATGTGGGGGCATGGTGGAGAGCAGAGAAAGAGGGGTGGTGCTTCTGAAGCCTGGTTATTCAGCAAGGTGGGTGTACCTTGGCTGTGAGGATAAGGAGCAGATGGCAGAGGTACCACAGGCAATGAAGAACAACAGTCTAATGCTACAAGTTCAGAGGGGGTCAGAGGTGAATGGAGGTCTTTCTGGTAGGTGTATCAACAGATGAAACTGGCCTGCTACAGAAGCAGAGCAACACAGCGATGACTGTGCACTTAGGTAACAGTGTCATAACTACCAGATTATGACAATAAGAGCTGTGGTTTGAGATCAGAGTTAGCTGAGACTGGAGTGGTACAGAGCTATGGGGGTGTGCAGGATGCTGGCATGTGTTATCCAGTGAACAGACAAGGTACTACTCAATACCTGGGGTCAATGGACCACAGTGGGTGAGTTAGTGGTGTCCTAGAATCAGTGAATACAAATCATCCAGCAGGGGGTGATGCTAGACATCAACAGAGTGAAGCCAACAGTCTTTGTAGGGTTCATGGAGGTCTGATAGCTTGAGCAGAAGAGGTGAAATTGAAAGAGATGGTGAGGCATTGAAAGAAGCAGAAGTGAGTAAAAAGGTTGGAGTGTTGGGGCTTCCAAATCCAAAATGGGACAAGGTACTCAATGGGGGTCATAATGATCGGAAGTGCCCAGAAGATGGTGCTGGAGGTCAGGAAGACAATGGGTACAGGTTTAATAGACTTGTTGTGCTTGGGAGATTGAGTCTTAAAAGGCTAGGACCAATGGTCAGAAATGGGTTGCCTAGAAGTAGAGAACTAATGCTAGAGGTTGATGATCACCTATTGGCAATCCTGGAGTGACTTGTTAAGAAGAGGCTGGGAAAGTGGCTGGGGGATGCTTAGACTGCTGTGGCTAGATCTAGGCATAAAAAAGTAATTGGAATAGTCCAGAGTGATAGGAAGTGGTTTTCTGTCAAGGATTACTAGGCGACAATAAAGTGTCAGAGAACTGGAGTCAGGTGCCAGAGAAGAGCAGGAAAAATGGAGGGAGTGACGCTCATTGATAGGAGACCATAATCTAAGCTGCATTTGAGAATCCATAAGGGCTGGTGACACTGTCTGATAGTAGGAAATCACAGCTGTTCTGGAGGGAGTGATGCTCATTGGTAGGGGACCATAACCTAAGCTGCATTTGAGGATTCATAAGGGCTGATGACACTGTCTGATAGTAGGAAATCACAGCTGTTCTGGAGGGAGTAACACTCATTGGTAGGGGATTATAACCTAAGCTGCATTTGAGGATCCATAAGGGCTGGTAATGCTGTCTGATAGTAGGAAATCACAGCTGTTCTGGAGGGCCCAGAGTCAGAAATAGGGGAATGCCAGGGACAGGAGTTAGAAGTTGAATCTAGGCGCATGTGTTTTGAGTGATGGGAGCCAGTGACTGACATCATAGAAGCGTCAGAGTGGCATAGAGTGACTCAGAACAGCAGGGGTTGTAAGGAGCTTGCGCCATGAGAACTAGATTAACTTAGGGGTTGAATACCCAGAAGAGCATGAGGTCATGGCAGTGTCATTGGTGTTCATATCCTGACAGCTGACGCAAGGGATGGAATGAAGTTCCGGAGATTCCAAAAAAATTACCCATAAGTGTGCCAAGCATGCAGGTGGTTTGAAGTTGAGTATTGAGAGTCAGTGGAGGCCAATCCTTATGTGAAGGCAAGAGAAGTGCAAGTGAGAGTATGAATATACTGTTAAAACCTATACCAAGACAAGTATACTTTTAACCAGTTTCTCTTTTTTTAAATGAAACCCTTGACACTGGAGGTAGATCAGAACTCTGGGTGCTCTGGAGAATTCTGGGGGAAATCTAGGAAGGGTTTTAATGGTCAAACAGGACTTAGCTTTATCTTATGGGGTGTGCCCTTGCACTTCTCCATTGTCCCAATTTACATAGATGTTGGGGTGGGTAATAGGGCTGTCTCTATGCTCAATAGGAGGGACAGGCAGGACAAGGAGAGTCAAGCCTAGTCATGGGAGTAAGGCTTTATGACTCCTTTGAGGATATCACGTAGCCTCAGAGGTATTCTGGAGTAACCCGGAGGGTCTGTCACATCCTGTGCCAATGGGTCAACTCCACTTTGTTCTGATACAACTCCGGGTGTTCTTATGCTTTAAGCTGCATGTTTCCTAGTTCCCCTTATCTCCGTTGTCTCCTATCTCATGATTGACTACAACTTTACCTATACTAACTCTGTACCATTCCGATACAACTCCATTGTTTCTTCAACCTCGCTTGCTGTTCCTGTTTCTTTGTGCCATGTTTCTCCCTGTCATCACTTAGTTTCAGTTTGACATTATTTGACATTGTCTCCTCTGACATCTCCATTCATATCCAGGATGCATTGGCACCTGCTTCACTTATGAGACAACTCCTTTCATACCTCCATTCCCTCCTTAGATAATCTGTTTCCCTAAGGTATATAAGCACTGGAGTTCGGTATCTTGGACTCTAGTTGGAATATCAACCATAATATGATGCTACAATTCCCCCAGACCCCTTCAGCCTCACAACTTGACATTGTACCCTACCCTGAAGTCCCTCAACTTATTCCACAGCTTGACATCATGCCTCTTATTGGGGAAAGCCCTCTGGCTGATCCTGACCCTCTGTGTTTCCGACCCCTCTGCAAATTGGGGCACTCAGTACTGGCATAAGGGCGCACTACATAAGGTGAAGCCAAGCCCCATCCACTCCAGAGTTATCCAGAGTACCCCCAAATATGTCAAAATGTTTATAACAGGGTTAGAGTGAGCTCAAGGGCTCATGCAGTGTAAGGATGACAACAAAAGGATTCTGGTGTTTTTGTCGATATTCATACTGAGGTACAAGATACAGAACTACAGTACTTATACCTTAGAGAGGCAGAACTATCTAGAAGTGTAATGAAATGAGACAGGTGCAAACTCAGAAGTAAAGCAGATGTCTAGATATCTAGGAAACAAATGGAGATGTCAGGAAGAACATGTTCAATCATGTCAGACTGAAACTGAAAAGTGACAGGATGGAACAGGGGAGAGCAAGAAACAGGAATGGAACAGGAATGGTAACAATGATGGTAATGGTAGCTGACCAGGAATGGTAACAGAGTTATATTGGGATAGTCCAGAGATGACAAAGGGGAACTAGGATAGTACTTAACTGGAGCAGAGATAGACTGGAAGCAGAATGGGCAGAGTGGGAGCAGAAGTCTGGGGGAGTGGAGTGTATAATGTTGAGGGGCAGGAGTATACATGTGTAGCTGGGGAAGACTGGAATGGTGACAGAGGGCTGGAGTTGCCTGGAGAAGAGTCAGAGGGCTGGAGCAGCTTACTAGGTGTGAAGACCAATTGTAAGCCAGATTGGAATGGGGTTGGAATTTGGGTCAGAGGTCTGGAATATGACACATTCACACCTTACCTTGGCCTCTTAACAGGCCAAGCATGACATGGACTTCCCCATGCCTACCTTGCACTCCACCCCCCTATCCTCACACCTCTGGCACACTGGTGCCTCCTCCACCCTCTGCTTCTCTTTGTTGTTGCTAGGCCCTACTTGGGCCTGTACTTGCACTGCCTGATAATCATCAGTTGTTCTATTCTCAGGAGAATGACCATGATACTCACCTTTTCTTGGGCAGCCACCTCTGCCACCTGCCAGGCCCTCTTGGCCTCCTTAGCCTGCCTTTAGGCAGCCTTCTCTGCCACCTTCCAGGTCTCTTCCATCCTCCTCCATTCCTCCTCCTTTCTCACCTTCACATGTCTCTTGTGCTTGACATATTTGGCATTGCTCAATGCCTTATCATTGTTGGCACATTCTGTGATGCATTTGTCAGCCCAGGCCATGATATTGTCAAATGTGGCCATATTGTTGTAATGAAGAAAGGACAAGCTACTGTTGAAGTCCCTGTTTTTATTCATGAGTAAGCCAAGAAACTCCACTCTTTTACTCCATTGTCACTAAACAAGGTCATGTGCTTATTACCTTCACAACCCTCTGCTCTACCCCTGATGTTACTAAAGCATGCAATCATGTGCCCATTACCACACTATCTCAGATCACATGTCCATACCCTTCATACCCCAGGCCAACAGCCTTCAAGGGTTCAGGCCTAAGAGGGAGATACTGTCATATCCCAGACCTCTGACCCAACTCCAACCCCATTCCAACCTGGCTTACAATTGGTCTTTATACCTAGTAAGCCACTCTAGCCCTCTGACTTCCCTCCAGGCAACTCCAGCCCTCCATCACCATTCCAGTCTCCCCCAGCTATACATATACACTTCCTGCCCCTCAGTATTATACATTCCACCAGGCTTCTGCTCCCACTCCACCCCATTCCATTTCTAGTCTATCTCTGCTCCAGTTAAGTACTACTCTAGTTCCCCTTCATCATCTCTGGAACATTCTGGTATAACTCCATTACTGTTCCCAGTCTCAGTTACTGTTACCATTATTGTTACTATTCCTGTTCCATTCCTGTTCCATGCTTTTCCCTGTTACATCCTATCACCCTTCAGTTTCAGTCTGACATAATTGGACATTGTCTTCCCCGACATCTCTATTCATTTCTTAGATATTTAGACATCTGCTTCACTTCTGAGTTTGCACCTGTCTCATCTTATTACACTCCTAGATAGTTCTGCCTCTCTGAGGTATAAGTACTGTAGTTTTGTATCTTGTACCTCAGTATGAATATCAACAAAAACAACAAAATACCCCCTTGTCTTTGTCCTTACTCTGCTTGAGCCCTTGAACTCACTCTGACTCTCCAGATTACTCTGGAGTACCTCTGAGGCCAAGTGATATCCTTGAAGAAATCGCAAGGTCTCACCCCCATGACTAGGCTTGACTTTTCTTGTCCTGCCTGTCCCTTCTGTTGAGCATAGAGACAGCCTTCTTACCCACCTCTGACATCTATGTAAATTAGAACACCAGAAAGTGCAAGGGCACACCACATAAAGTGAAGCCAAGTCCCATTTAATCATTGAAACCCTTCCTAGATTCCCCTGGAGCCCTCTGGAGCCCTCTGGAGTTATGACCTTCTTTCAGTGTCAAGGGTTTCATTCAGAAAGGAACTGGTTAAAAGTATACCTGTACTGGTATAGGTTTTTAACAGTCTCCTTCTATTGGAATAAAGTTTTAACACTGATCCATTGGATCCCTGATGCTCCTCTCATCATTGAGACTGATGCCTTAGACTATGCAATTGCCAGAATCCTCTCACTCTGGTACCCAGATGATAAGGTCTGCCCTGTCACTTTCTATTCACATATGCTCACTGTGCCAGAACTCAACTATAATATCCATGATAAGGAGCTCCTTGCTATTTTCACTGTGTTCAAGACCTGGCATTATTACCCTGAAGGTTCTGATTCTCTAGTGGATGTTGTCACTGATCACAAGAACCTGGAATATTTCACTACATCTAAGCTTCTGACCCACCAGCAAGCCTGGTGGTTAGAGTTTCTACTTAGTTTAATCTGATCATTCATTTTTGCCCTGGTTATTTAGATGCTAAACCTAATGCTTTAACTAGATAATGGGACATCTATCCCAGAGAGGGAAATAGTGACTATGCCCTTATCAATCTGCATAACTTCCAGCCCATGTTCATGCAGGAGCAACTCACTGCATTCCTCCAGGCTTCCTCCCTAGTGTCTCCAGTATTCCAGTCTGTATCCCTCTTCAACATCAAAACCCTCCATCATAACATCTTCTCAGCACTCCCTTCTGATTCCACTGCCTCTACCCACTTTTCCAGTACCCTCTTATCCAACTCTCATTGGTCTAGAAACCCAGAAAGTTTCTTGTGTCTGGACAACTGCATCTATGTCCCCAATGCCTCCAATCTCTGCCTCTGGGTCCTTCACTACAAGCACAACCACCCCTTATCTGGACACTTTGGTCAGAATTGGACACTGGAGCTTATTTGCCAAGAGTATACCTGGCCTGGCATTTGAGCATTCATCAAAGAGTATGTTTCTTCATATACAGCTTGCATTCATGCCAAGATACCCCATCACAAACCCTATGGTTTCCTCAAGCAGCTTCCCATTCCAGAAAAGCCATGGAATTTCATCTCTATGGATTTCATTAAATAGCTCCCAGCTTCCTTCAGTCACTCTGCCATCCTTGTTGTTGTAGATTGTCTATTGAAGCAGTGTGTCTTTATCCCTACAGACAACAAGGTGACCTCCCCAGAGCTTGCTAAACTCTTTTTACTCCATGTTTTCTCCAAACACAGAGTTCCCTCCCACATTACCTCTGATTGAAATTCCAAGTTTGTTTCCCATTTCTTCTGTTCCCTGGGTCAAGCCCTCAAAATCCGTCTTTACTTTACCTCTGGGTATCATCTGAAGGGTGATGGTCAAACTGAGTGAATAAACCAAACCCTGGAGCAGTATCTATGCATTTATTGCAACTATTAGCAGGACAACTGGTCCAAACTCCTGCCCCTCACAGAGTTTGCTTATAACAATGCCCCTAATGCTACCACAGGTGTTTCCCCTTTCTTCACTAACAAGGGCTATCATCCAAACATCTTTGTGCACCCAAAATGCAATCTCACCTCTACCTGAGCTTGAAAATATGCCATTGATCTTGACTCTCTCCACACTTTCCTTCATGAAGAAATAGCTACCACCCAAGTTAGATACCAAGAACCCACAGATGTCCAATGATCTCCAGCACTGGACTTTAAAGTAGGTAACCAGGTATTTGTCAAGGCTAAGTACTTTAGGACTACATGGCCATCCAAGAAACTTGCTGAAAAGAACTTAGGTCCTTATTCCATTATTGCTCAGGCAGGCTCACTGTCCTTTATACTTTGTCTTCTGGAGAACATGAAGTCTGTTCACCCAGTCTTTTATGTTTCTCAACTTGAATCCTCTGTCCCTAATGTAATCCCAGATCATGTGCAACCACCTCCACTACCAGTCAAGATTAATGGTGAACTGGAGTTTGAGGTCTCTGAAATCCTAGATTCAAAGATAGATTGTAGGTGAAGAAACTGCAAATTACTATATTTGATTAAGTGGTTAGGTTATAAGGATACTGATAAGGAGACCTTGTGGCTTCTTGCCACTAAATTAGGACATGCTTTGGAGATCATTAAGGAGTTTTATTTCTGTTATCCAGACAAACCCAGGCCATCTTATGATTAACCAACTGAGTAGTGAATCTAGTGATCTAGTCACAAGATCCTCTATCTACTCTAAGATCATTTTTTCAATCTCCTTGTCTACCACTGAAATTTCACCAACCTCCACACAAAGTTTCAACAGCTCTGCTGCCACCTCATTAACCTTCCCATCCTTGCTCCCTGAACTCCTGGCTTCTCCAGTCTTCTTCACCCATGCCTTTCCCAATGCATTAACCAGCTGCTTCAGCAGCTGGTTTTTGCATTTTGCCTTCCACTGTATCTTCCCACCCACCTCCCTTATTAATGCCTCCATCAGGTGACAGCCCTTAGCCACCTGCTAAAGACCCTCCTCTGTCTCCTCTGAGTCTGCCCTGCTATTGGACACCTCTTCCTCTTCCACCTTCTGTCTCTGCTTCCTCTCTGGCTTCTCCTGGCCAGGGCAGTCACACCTTACCTTTGCCTTTATACAGGCAAGGCATAATGTTGACTTGCCCAGGCCCACCTGGCACTCCAGTCCCCAGTTGTTGCACCTTTGGCACCCTGGTCTCTCTTCTGCTCTTCTCTTGCCATTGCTGCTACTTGACCCCACCTGGGCTTGGTGAAATTCCTCCACCTAAGCCAGTTTTGAGTGCTAGGCCCTGATCACATTTCCAGTACTCACTCATTTCTGGACTGCCATCACTGCTTTCCAAGCCTCCTCCACTTTCTTCCAAGCCTCCTCCTCTCTCCTCACTTTTTCCCACCACTTCCACTTGGTGTACTTCACATTATCAAGCTCCTCTTCATCTTTGATGTGCTCCTCCAGGTACTCATCAGACCAGGTGTGAATGTCAGTGAATAAAGACATAATGAGAGGAACTAGTGTGAAAGTCTCTGGGGTGGTATTTGCTTTTATGGTTTTCTGGCCAGCTAAACCCTGATGCCTGCTCCACTCACTTATTCATCAAAAGCACATGTTTTACTGCCTTCAGGGGTTCAGGCCTTAAGAGGGAAATACTGTCATATTCTGTGCCAATGGGCCAACTTCACTATGTCTTCAGTGCCACTCCAGTTGCTTTCATGCTTTAAGCTGCATATTTCCTAGTTTCCTTTATCTCCATCTTTTTCTATCTAATGATTGTTTCCAACTTTACCTATGCTAACTCCATATCATTCCAATACAACTCCATAGTTCCTCCAACCTCACTTCCTATTCCTGTTTCTTTGTACCTTGCTTCTCCCTGTCATTATTTAGTTTTGGTTTGACATTATTTCACATTGTCTTCTCTGACATCTCCATTCATATCCAGAATGCATTGGCACCTGCTTCACTTATGAGACAACTTCTTTCATATCTCCATTCTCTCCTTAGATAATCTGCCTCCCTAAGATATAAGTACTGAAGTTCTGTATCTTGTACTTCAGCTTGAATATCAACCATAACATGACATTACAATCCCCTCAGACCCCCTCCTGCCTCACAACTTGACATTGTGCCCTACCCTAAGTCTCACAACTTACTTCACAACTCAATGTTGTACTTCTTGTTTGGAAAAGCCCTATGGCCTATTCCAGACCTCCAATAGTTTCTGATCCCTCTGTAAATTGGGGCACCCAGTACTAGCATAAGGGTGCACCACATAAGGTAAAGCCAAGCCCTGTCCACTCCAGAATTATCTGGAGTACCCCTGGAGTACATTGCAACTTTATAACAGAAAGGGACAGAGATGCTGTCATATCCTGTACCTCCAACCCAATTCTGACCCAATTCTGACCTGACTTATAACTGGTCTTCATACCTAGTAAGCTACTCTAGCCCTCTGACTCTTCTCCAGGCAACACCAGCCCTCCATTACCATTTCAGTTTGCACCAGCTATGCACATACACTTCCCACCCCTCAGCAGTATATGCTCCCCCAGCCCTCTGCTCCTGCTCTACCCTATTCTGTTTTCAGTTCTATCTCTGTTCCAGTTAAATACTACCTTAGTTCCATTTTAACATCTCTGGACCATTCCAGTATAACTCTGTTACCATTCTCACTCTTAGTTACTGTTACACTAGGCCTGGGTAGGGACAGGTGTAGACCTTGCTGTGGGTAAAGAGGATGAAGTGAACCAAAGGTAAGCTTCAAGATGAGTGGAAGGCAACAAACAAAGTGTTGTGCCTTAGTAGTACCAGCTACACTCCCAGGGATGTACTGAGATCAGATGCTGATGATCCTCTGGTTTAGTTCCAGAACACAAACAGTGGATTCCAAGTATGTAGGTACAAGGAGTAGTGGAGATGTGAGAACTGTGAGGTGATCACAAGGTAGAAGTAGTGTAAGGGAAAGGGCCCTAGAAAGTACGCTACTTTATAGTACAACTAATAGAGTTAAAGTGGAGATGAAATGAGTAATCATGCTGACAAATAATGAGTAAAGTGTCCATATGAAAATGAATGGAAAGAGATAGAATGATTATAAGTCAGCTGATTAAAAGATAGAAGGCCTGGGCAAAGGGCTTAACAAGAGAGCAGTCTAGACAAGGCTAGATCATGAGAAGAGTGGAATCTATAGTGAAAAGTGAACAAGAGAGCACCTGAGATGCAAGAAGAGCTGAAGCTAAGAGGAAAAGAAAGAAAGAAGGAAAAGAAAAGAGGAAATGTAACATTACCCCCCTGCTAGGGGTGGAAGACTCATGACACCTCAAAAGGCATCATAAGAGGGTCTGGGGGAGCTGGTGATGTTGGCCCAGCCAACCTTGTCAATAACATCATTGTGAAAGTCATTGTTAGTGTGATATGAAGAAGGAGGGGGTGACAAAGCTGTGGAAGGGCAGTGATAGGAACCCTGTGAGCAGCAGGGTCCATGAGACTGGCAAGAGGACCAGGATGAGCCATGAGAGGAGATGTGGGAGGAGCCACAGGAGGAAGAGAAGAAGGAGAAGAAGAAGACAAGGGGGTTAATGATATGGCGCTGAGCCAGGCAGTGAGCTTGAGTATGTCCGAAGTACCAGCAGAGGCAGTAGGGACATTGGTATGAGGGGCAGGTGATGTGAATGTGGCCCAGGTAGTGACAGTGGAAGCATGTCTCACAAAAGTGAGGGTAGGAAGGAGAAAGGTGGCCATCGCCATAAAGGCCAGTCCACCAGGCTTTAGCACATTCAAGAGCTGCAAGCTTATCATTGTCAAGGGGAGAGGAAGATGCAAAGGGGGTGGTAGGGGTGTAACCTCAGGCAGTAGCCAGCTCATGCATATATCAATCAAGATCAGTGAGGAATTTGCCCATACTTATCTGATAGGTGAGGATTTCTATGTTGGAGAGGAGTTTGCAGTGGATGGAGGTAATGAGGGCCTGTGTGAGAGAGACATGGGCATGGGGGATGTGGGTAAGGGCAAAGCCAGAAGGGGAAGACAAAGGAGCTGCATGTAGATCTGATAAATGAGCCAAAGCAGCAAGAACATGTCGAGGTGAGAGCCAATGGGGACAGTGAGGTGAGAGTTCATGATATACATCATGACTTGATGCAAGTAGTTGACAGAGGAAGTGCTCTGGTGAAGGGCATGTGCAGAGAGTAGGAGGTCCATGCTGAGAATGCCAGTGGATCTGGTATCAATGGCAGGAGATGGAATAGGGATGGGAGCAATGATGGCGGGGCCAATGGTAATAGCAGGGGATAAGGCTATGAAGTCCTCAGAGAGAAGCTTGGGGGCAAGTGTAGAAAGAGGAGAAGAAAATTGAGTATCAGAGAGAGAGAACAGAGAAGAAAAAAGAGAAGGCTCAATAGGAACATCTGCAGCAGGAAGTGTGGACATGGATTGGGGAGGAGTATCGAGAGGGGTGTTACAAGAATGGAAGCCTTGGTCAACAGTGAAAGTCATTGCTACTTTGAATGGCAGTTGGATTTCTTGGTGGAGTGAGGAGGAAGAAGAGTGGATGAAGGAAAGTGGTGAGGATGGAGGAGTTTATACTTATCCAAAGTGGACTTGGAACATTTCAAGTTCCTCTCTGGTTCTCAGGAGTCATCTTCTGCTGAGTATCTCTTCCATCAGATCAGGAATTGATGGTTATCTGGGGAACCTTGATGTTTTAATATCTGCTCTAATTCATATTCCTCCTCACCTTCTATAAGGTCTGGAGGGGGAGCAGGGAAATTCATTCCATGAATGTCATTTTTGTGATAGGGCAATAACAGTGATGCATGGAAAACCAGATGAATCTTCCATGTGAATGGAAGGCAAAGGCAATAAGTGATTGGGAAAAGGACTTCTGTGATGGTAAAGGGTCCTTCCTGTTTGAGGGAAAGTTTTGAGTGAATGATAGCCCATTTCAAATTGCAGGCTTCTAACCACACTTTATTTCCTTTGGCAAATGGAGAGAAGGTGGAACAGATGTGGGAAGCCATGGTTTGGCGGGCTAGATCATGGGCTGCAAGTGCTTCATCATGAGCAGCAAGGAGTGCTTTAGTGTGGTCAGCAATGGCCAGCATTAGTGACTCATCAATAATAGAGGGAAGAGCACAGGGTTCATATCCCATCATGAGATAGAATGGGGATTGCTCTGTGACTAAGTGGGGATAATGGTTGTGGATGAATTTGGCATGGGTAATGAAGTCAGCCCATCCAGTGGGGTTGGAGCCACAGTACATGCAGATGTACATCTCAATCTCCTGGTTAACTCATTCAGTTTCACTGTTAGATTGAGGATGGTATGTGGTGGAGAGGGATAGATTATACTCAAGGAGTTTTCCAAGCTCCTTAGCAAAGGCAGAGGTAAACTAAGGGCCTTGATCAGAGATGATTTTGTCATAGAGGCCATATCAGAGATATACTTTGTGGAAAAAGAGGGTGGCAATGCCCTCTGCAGAGACAGATTTCTTGGTGGGGCAAAGAATTACCCCCTTCATAAGCCTGTGGTTGACCACAACCAACAAGGCATTGAAGCCTGAGGATGGAGGAAGATCGGTGATGAAATCACAAGAGATTTGTTGGAAGGAGCGAGTGGCAGTGGAGTGGATGGGAGAGAGAGCAGGATGAGAAGGGTGAGTGTTTGCCTTATTTTGTTGGCAAACAGGGCAACCAGCAACATAGTTGCAGACAAAGGAAGCAAGACTGGGCCACCAAAACTCAGTGGAGATGAGTTGTCAGGTTTTGAGATAACCAGGATGGCTGGTGGAGGGGTGGTTGTGACATCATTGAAGAATGGCATGATGAAGATTAATGGAGGAAGGGATGAAGATGTGGTTGCAGTAGGTAAGTAAACCATCAATCTCCTTCCAGTCAGAGGTATGGAATTGCAGGAATTTCTTATCAGTGGAGGCATCCTGTTTTTGTAGGATAGAGAGGTGGAGAGGGTTACCTTGTTGATGCTCTTTGATATGGGCAGAAAGGTTAGCATCGATAAGGTTGACAAAGAGTTCAGGGGGTAGAAGATTGACTTCCTGATTATCCTGAGAAGTATCAGGACAAAGATCAGGGCAACAAGAGAGGACATCAGGCCCAGTGAGAGAGGTACCAGCAACATGGGAAAGTTGCAAGTCAAAATCAGCAATGTCAAGAAGCCAACAAGCTTGGCATCAGTTAAGCTTCTGGGGGGATTTGAATTAGGTCAGGTTTTTGTAATCAGTGAAAACCTGGACAGAAGTGGAAGAGCCAAGGAGGTATTGCCTCTAGGCTTTCAGAGCATGAATGACTGCCAGGAGTTTGCAGTCATAGATATTGTAATTCTGCTTAGCAGTGGAAAATGTCTGAGAGAAATAGGAACAGGGGTGCCAATCCCCATTCACATTAGTTTGAAGAAGAATGCTGCCAGATGCATAAGTGGAAGCATCAGTGGCAATGGTGAAAGGGTGGGCAAGATCTGGCATTTGCAATACCAGCTGAGAGAGAAAAATAGCCTTGAGGAAATTGAAGGCTTTCTGGGTGGTGGAGGATCAAGACCAAGCCATAGATTTCTTGGTAAGGTCAAGGAGGAAATGGGCAATAGTGAAATAGTTGGGGATAAATCACCTGTAGAAGTTAGTGAAGCTGAGGAAAAAATGAACATCCTTGACTTTAGAAGAAGTGGGCCACTGGGAAATACCAGTGAGTTTAATGGGGTCTATGGCAAGCTGGCCAGGACAAACAATTATCCCAAGATATTTGACTTGGGGAACTGCAAAAGTGCATTTCTCCAGTTTGAGGTGGAGATCAAGTTCTGTCATCTGTTGAAGAACATGGGAGGTGTGTTCCTGATGGGTATTAGCATCAGGAGAGGAAATAAGGAGGTTGTTCATATAAATGATGAGCCATTCTTCAGCAATTATATCTCTGAACAAATTGTTTATAAATTGCTGAAAAGTAGTGGGTGAGTTATTTAGGCCAAAGAACATCACTGTAGGTTCGAAGAGCCCCTTGTGTGTGATAAAAGTGGCTTTCCATTGATGTCCATCTTGAATATGGATATTGTTGTAGCTCCATCAGACGTCAAACTTAGTGAAAAGCTGAGCATCTTGGAGCTTGTCAATGAGGTCAGAAATGAAAGGAAGAGGATAGGCATCATGAACAGTGTGTTCATTAAGATACCTGTAATCCTGACAGGGGTGGAGTTTACCATCCTTTTTCTTGACAAAGAAGAAGGATAATGCTTGAGGGAACTTAAAGGGACGAATCTTCCCAGCTTGAAGGTTCTCTTCAAGAAATGCTTCCATGGCCTGTTGCTCAGGGGAGGATAAGGGGTAAACCTTACCAATCTTTGGGACAAATGTGTCCTTCAGATTGATCTCATGATCATAAGGGCGAGAGGGTGGGAGGTGGTTCAGAGTTTTTGGGGTGTCAGAGAATACTGACAAGAACTGGGAGTATTTGGGGGGAAGAGTTGTCTTGGATTTGGCCTTTTCAGCCTCTATAGCAAGCTCAGTGGATGTAGTGAGCTGAGCAACAGTAATCTCAGGGAGATAAGAGGAGCAATGATCTAGGATCCTACTAGAGTGGCAATCATAGAGCAATTCATTAATGGATTGCTCTGGGGTGACATAGTCCAGATAATGGACTAAGAGTTCATCATGAGGGATGATGATATCTTCAAGGAGTTCATCATAAGGGATGATGATATCTTCAAGAAGTCCATCAAATTGTGGTTTGTGGATAGAGTTAATGTGATAGATAATGTCATTAGAGGGGGGATCTGGAATGGTGAGCATGTTGGCCATCCAGTCAATGGTGGGATTTGTGGTTCGGAGCCACAGATGTCTGAGGATAATGTTCTCCTTTCTGCATGCAATGACATAGCAGGAAACCAGGAGAACAGACTGTTTGAAATGAAGAAGGAGGTCACAAGTTTGAGTGATCTTGCCCTTCTTATTTTTGGAGTGGTCAATGTTCTGAATGACTATTGGTTCATCAAGTTTCTTGGTGGGAAACTGGTTCTTCTTGACAAAGTCCCAGTCAATACAGTTGATCTGTGCTTCACTGTTGACAAGAGCATGAGTGACTACAACTTTCTTGGCATGAGTAGAGGGGGAAACTTGAATCACAATCTTCATTGACTTCTTTGAAGCAGATACAAGTACAGGTACACAAGAAAAGGAGGAAGTACCTTGCATAGGGGAGGTACTCCATTTTAAAAACCCTGCTTTTCTGTCTTCTTCTTTTGCTCTTTCTTCATTACTACTCTTGCCACCCCATTATTGGATTCATCATCACTAACCTCCTTGATCTTTGTTGTCAGTTCTTCAGCAGAGACTGTCTTGATGTAAGGGGTTTCCTTGATGGTGGTGGAGGAAGAAGAAGTGGGGAAATTTGGGCAGGCAGTGTTGATGTGACTGGGTTTCCAGCATCTGAAACAAAGTCGATTCTTAATGCAAAAGGCTCTTCCTGCTTTAGTGAGGCAGCCCTTCTTTATAGCATCAACATCCATAGCATTTGAATCTTTTTCCAGCTTAGACATAGTAGAGGGAGATGTGAGAGTCCAGGCAAATATGTGAGGATTCTTTTGCCATTGTTCTATAGAGCAGGCACACTCCATAGTTCCTTGAAAATAAGTGGCTTTAGTATATCACTCAGCAATAGTAGAGGGAATTGTATCCAGGTTATGGATATAATGGGAGAGGTAGGATGTGAGTCCTGTTTCAAAATAGCCAATGAGAATGTTGTTGTCAGTGATTTTAGCAGTAACAATGTGGTTTTGGAACTTAGCAGTGTACTCAGCAAGGGAGAACATCCATTCGCCTTTCTTTCCTTGCTTCATTTGTGTGTTTGCCAACCAGTGAACAGCAGCATTGATCATATCCTGTTGTTGGAAGACTTTCAGGAACTCAGAGGTAAAAGGGAAAATTTTCCCATGGTGACTGTCATTCTGAAAATACACTTCTTCTGGTACATTGCAGCTCATGACAGTGCTGGCCCTTTGGTCATAAATAAAAGGGCAAATGCAATCTTCTTCTCATCAGAGTCATAGACCATGCTGTTAACAAAGAGGTAGAACTGGACTATATCCAGCCAGTTCTCAGCTTTGGATCAATCACCATCAAAGTGCTTGGGAGCACTGAAACAAAGTTCAGTTGGCTTGGTAATAGAGGAGCCAGACATGATTATAGGAGGAGAGGGTCGAGGATGGGGTTAAGGAAGGGTAAATGCAGGTCAGTGTCAAACAGGAGTGGGAGATGGTGGTGTCTGGGCTTGGGGAATCTGCAAGGAAGAGGAGAGTTCATGAGTGAGGTCATGGTCTTCTTGTACTTCTTCTTGAGAGGGAACAAGAATGTCCATGAGCACATCTTCTGGTGTGGAAGGGTGATCTGGAGAAGAGGGGTTCTTGGGTTCCAAAGTGGACTTGAGAGGGTCTGAGGTAGAGGCATGAGACTTACCCCAGAGAGAGTTGAACAGCAAGGATTGTTTGGGCAGAATGATGGAAGCAGACTATAGCAATGATAGCCACAAGTAGAATATGCTACTTCTTTTGTTATGCTAGGCCTGGATAGGGACAGGTGTAAACCTTGCTGTGGGTAAAGAGGATGAAGTGAACCAAAGGTAAGCTTCAAGATGAGTGGAAGGCAACAAACAAAGTGTTGTGCCTTAGTAGTACCAGCTATACTCCCAGGGGTGTGCCAAGATCAGACACTGATGATTCTCTGGTTTAGTGCCAGGACACAAACAGTGGATTCCAAGTACATAGGTACAAGGAGTAGTGGAGATGTGAGGACTGTGAGGTGATCACAAGATAGAAGTAGCATAAAGGAAAGGGCCCTAGGAAGTATGCTACTTTATAGTACAACTAATAGAGTTAAAGTGGAGATGAAATGAGTAATCATGCTAATGAATGATGAGTAAAGTGTCTGTATGGAAACAGATGGAAAGAGATAGAATGATTATGAGTCAGCTGATTAAAAGATAGAAGGCCTGGGCAAAGGGCTTAACAAGAGAGTGGTCTAGACAAGGCTAGAGCATGAGAAGAGCAGAATCTATAGTGAAAAGTGAACAAGAGAGCACCTGAGATGTGAGAAGAGCTGGAGCTAAGAGGAAAAGAAAGAAGGAAGGAAAAGGAAAGAGAAAACATAACAGTTACCATTACCATTATTGTTCTGTTTCTGTTCCTTGCTTTCCCTCATTTCATCCTGTTATCCTTCAATTTCAGTCTAACATGATTGGACATTGTCTTCCCTGACATCTCCATTTGTTTCTTAGATATTTAGACATCTGCTTTGCTTTTGAGTTTGCACCTGTCTCACTTTGCTACACTTCTAGATAGTTCTGCCTCTCTGAGGTATAAGTACTGTAGTTTTGTATCTTATACCTCAGTATGAATATTAACATAAACACTCTCTTGTTGTCATCCTTTCTCTGATTGAGCCCTTAGGCTCACTCTGACCCTCCAGGTTATTCCAGAGAACCTCCAGGGTTGAGCAATACCCTTGAAGAAATCATAAGGTTCCACCCCCACAACTAGGCTTGATCCTCCTCATCCTGCCTGTCCCTCCTGTTGAGCACCAAGATAGTTCTCTTCCCCACCTCCAATATCTATGTAAATTGGGACACCAGAAAGTGCAAGAGCACACCACATAAGGTGAAGCTGAGTCCCATTTGATCAACCAATTCTTTCCAAATCCCTCCAGAAGTCTCCAGACATCTCTGGAGTTTCTGGAGTACAACCTTTCCTCAGGTTTGTGCACCACTAAGATGCTAGAACCTGACCTTTGCTCTCTAGCAACAAGGGTTTTGTTCAGGAAGGAGATTGGTATAAGTTTTAACAGATGCCCAGAGAGAGCAAGAGACTTTGGGCATGCAAGATGAAATATAGGGAGCATATCAGAGTGCAGAGAAAGAGAGGTGGTGCTTTTAAAGCCTGGTTGGACAGAAAGGTGGGTATACCTTAACTGCAAGGATAAGGAAACAGGTGGTGGAGATGCCATGGGTAAAGAAGAATAATGGGTCAAATACTACAAGTTTGGAGAAGGTTGGAGGTGGATGGAGGTATCTTCCTGGTAGGTATATCAATAGATGAAACTGGCCTGCTACAGAGAGCAGAGTGATGCAGGAATGACCACACACTTAGGCAATGGAGTCATAACTACCAGATAATGACAAAAAAACTGTGGTTCAGGATCAGAGTTAGCTGAGACCAGAGTGGTACAGAGCTATGGGAGGTACACAAGGTGCTGGCATGCATTATCCAGTGAACAGATGAGGTACTACTTAATACCCAGGGTTAATGGATCACAGTGGGTAATTTAGTGGTGTCCTAGAATCAGTGAACACAAACCATCCAGCAGAGGATAATGCTAGGCATTGACAGAGTGAATTCAACAGTCTTTGTAGGGTATGTGGAGGTTTGATAGCTTGAGCAGAAGAGGTAAAATTGATGGAAAAGAAGAAGCATCAGAAAGAAGCAAAAGTGGGCAGAAGGGGGTCAGAGTATTGAAGCTCCCAAATCCTAAATAAAACAAGGTACCCAATGGGGGATTATAATGATCAAAAGTGCACAGAAGTGTAGTGCTGGAGGTTGGAGAGACAAGAGGTATAGGTTTAATAAACTTGTCATATCTGGGAGGCCAGATCTTGATAGGCTAGAACTGATGGCCAGAAATGGGTCATCTAGGAGTAGAGAACAGATATAAGAGGGTGATGACCACCTATTGATAATCCTGGAGTAACTTGTCAAGGAAGAGGCCAGAAAACAGCTAGGAAATGCTTAAACTGCAATGGCAAGATCTAGGCATGAGAAGTTAATTGAAATGGTCTGGAGTGACATGGAGTGATTTTCTGTCAAGAATTACCAGGTAACAACAAAGTGTCAGAGAACTGGAGTCAGCTGCTGGAAAGGAACAGAGAAAAATGGAGAGAGTGGCACTTATGGGTAGACAACCAGAACCTAAACTGCATTCAAGGGTCCAGGAGGACTGGTGACACTGTATGATAGTAGAGAGTCACAGCTACTCTGGAGAACCCAGAGTTGGGAATAGGGGAATGCCAGGGTCAGAAGTTAGAAGTTGAATCTAGGCACATGTATCTCAAGCAACTGGGGCCAGTGAATGATGTTATAGAATGTCAGAGTGGCTCAGAAGATTAGAGGTGGTAAGGGGCTTGCATCATATGAAGAATAGATCAACTTAGGGATCAGATGCCCAGAAAAGTGCAAGGTTGTAATGGTGTCATTGGTGGTCATAGCCTAACAAATGGTGCAAGGGATGGGTCAAAGGTCCAGAGATCTTGGAGGGATCACCCATGAGTGCACCAAGCATGCAGATGGTTTGGAGTTAAGTATTGAGAGACAGTCAAGGCCAATTCTGAAGTAAAGGCTTGAAAAAGTGCAAGTGAGAGTACAAATATACTGTTAAAACTTATACTCAGTTCCTTTCTGAATGAAAGCCTTGTTGCTAAAGGACAAAGGACAGGTTCCAGCACCTTATTGGTGCATAAACCTAAGGGAAGGTCATAACTCCAGAGAGATTCAGGAAGGATTTTGTTGATCAAATGGAACTCAGCTTTACCTTATGTGGTGCACTCTTGCACTTTCCAGTGTCCCAATTTACATAGATGTTGGAGGTGGGAAAGAGAACTGTCTTGGCACTCAACAAGAGAGACAGGCAGGACAAGAAGAGTCAAGCCTAGTCATGGGGATGGGATCTTACAATTCCTTCAAGGATATTGCTTGGTCCCAAAGGTTCTCCAGAGTAACCTGGAGGGTTAGAGTGAGCTTAAGGGCTCAATCAGAGTAAGGACAATGACAAGAGGATGTTTATGTCAATATTCATACTGAGGTACAAGATACAAGACTACAGTACTTATATCTCAGAGAGGCAGACTATCTAGAAGTGTTAGTGAAGTAAGACAGGTGCAAACTCAGAAGCAAAGCAGATGTCTAAATATCTAAGAAATGAATGGAGATATCAGAAAAGACAATGTTCAATCATGTCAGACTGAAACTAAAGGGTAATAGGATGAAACAAGGGGAAACAAGGAACAGGAATGGAACAGGAATAGTAATAATAATGGTAACAGTAACTGAGAGTGGGAACAGTAATGAAGTTATAGTGGAATGGTCCAGAGATGACAAAATGAAACTAAAATAGTACTTAACTGGAATAGAGATAGAACTGAAAATGGAATTGGGTGGAGCAGGAGCAGAGGGCCAGGGGAGCATATACTAATGGAGGGGCAGGAAGCATACATGCATAACTGGGGCAGACTGGAAGGGTGACAGAGGACCAGAGTTGCCTGGAGGAGTGTCAGAGGGCTAGAGTAGCTTACTGGATACAAGAACCAGTTATAAGCCAGGTCAGAATTGGGTCAGAATTGGGTCAGAGATATAGAATATGACAAGGACTGGAAGAGGGTGATTTGGTCAGATGAGACTAAAACCAATAGGATTGGATCAGATGAACAAGAATATGTGTGAAAAAAGAAAGGAGAGGAAATAAGTTCTAAGGAGATCAAAGATACAGTCAAGTTTGAAGGAAAATCAAATCACTGTTAAAACTCATATCCCTCTTGCTATACCAATGTAACTCAAGCTTAAACTCCAGAGAATTCTGAAAGATCCAGAGGTTTCCAGAAAAGAACAAGAAGAATTACATTGGGCAAAATGGGGACTTGGCTTTACCTTATGTGATGTGCCCTTGTACTTTGCAGTGTCCCAATTTATGAAGGGATTAGTCATGGAGAGGAGAGTGGTTTCAATGCTTGACAGGAGAACAGGCAAGATAAGGAGAGTCAAGCCCAGTTATAAGAATAGAGCCTTATAATTCCTTCAAGGATATTATTTAGCCCCAGAGATACTCCAGAGTAATCCAGAGGATCAGAAAGTGAGCTGGGTAGCTCAGACAAAGTGAGGATGAGGGCAAAACAGGATATCTTTGTTGATATTCATACTGAGGTATAAAATACAGAACTACAGTACTTATACCTCAAAGAGCAGAACTATCTAAGAGTATAGCAAAATGAGACAGGTGTAATTTCAAAAGCAAAACAGGTGTCTAAGTATCTAAAAGACAAATGGAGATGTCAGAAAAGACAATATTCAATTATGTCAGACTAAAACTAAAAGATGGCAGGAAAAAGCAAAAGAGAAATAGAAATAGAAACAAGAACAGTAATAGTAACTATAAGTGATATGAGGTACAAAGTGGTAGTGGAGTGTTCCAGAGCAGATGAAGTAAAGACTAGGGTAGTACATACTAAGAACAGAGACAAAACTAAGGTTAGAATTAGAGCAGAATAGAAACAAAGGACTGGAAATGTTATGAGTGATGTCAGTGATGGTGTACACGATAAGCGGTAACCCTAGTCTAGGGGCTTCGGTGAATGTTGAACGGTTGACAGTGTGAATGATGATGATAAATGATATAAAGGAGTATGAGTGAGACACTGCACTAGAGGTACAAGTGCTCAAGACTGGGGAGTCTTGAGACATTATGGCTACAGTTTATATAGGTTGGGTATATGCGCACGGACCAAGACCCTGATGGGAGAATTCCCATAGGCCCTGAATGGGGATCAAAAAGAAGAGAAGACACCATGAGAATAGCCAATGGCTGAAAGGGCTTGGTGCTTCTGAAATGGAAGAGAGACGGAAATGAAAAAGGGCTGGAAGACATGAGGCTAACCCTTTTGCCCTGGGTCTAGACCAATCATGTGACCCAACACGTGCCCTGATAAGATAAAAGATTAGATAACCACGTGGTTAGATAAGATAAGATCATGTGATCGAGAAATTGAAAAATCGGACTATAACACTACCCCCTTTTTAGGTCTCGGATTCCAGACGAGACACCAGAAGAGCAGTCGTTTCAGTGTGGTTTTCATATGGTTTAAATAGTGAATGGAAGGATGAGAGGTCAGTCGTGAAGAGTCGACATGGGGTGGAGGGATGTAACTTGTGGAATTCTGTGATAAGATCAGGAGAATTTGTTAAATCGTCCTTTGTTTGCCAGGTATGATCTGATTCTCCATATCCAGTCCAATGTACTAGATATTCCAACTTGCCCTTGCAAATACGAGAGTCAACAATGTGGTCAACTTCATATTCTGCATGTCCTTCTTCGGTGACCAGGATAGGGTCAGGAGTAAGTATGTCCTGCCCGCGGAGTGAGGGAAGATAAGGTTTGATGTGTAATATGTTTACGGTAGGATGAATACGCATCGTGGTGGGGAGTTTTAAGTGAACAGCATGAGGAATGACGTCTATAATAGTGAATGGGCCAATCCATCGTTTAGTAAGCTTTTTCAATGGATAAGGAAGAGTGAGATTCTTTGTAGACAGAAGAACTTGCTGCCCTTTAGTGTACGAAGGGAGTGTTGTCGTGTTCTGTTTAGTCATTCTTTCTTGCATTTCCTGTAAAGCCTCTTTTACATCTTTGAAAGATTTTGCCATTTCGCAGAGGAAGTAAGAAGATGGATGTGTGGAGAGGGGTGCTTCAAAACCAAATCTAGGATGGTATGTTTTTGTGATTTCAAAGGGTGAGGTTTTGGTGGATGTCGAATAGGAGTTATTATGATGATATTCTGCTAGTTTAATCCAATCTGCCCACAATTCCTGTCACTTGGCAATAAAATTTCTTAAATACTGTTCTAGTTCCCTGTTGACCCTTTCTGTTTGTCCGTCCATTCTTGGATGATAAGCTGTAGAGATCTTCTGTT
>JBBPKN010000411.1:0-42324 GCA_038089275.1 Pulveroboletus cf. rosaemariae
CGGGAAACGGGGGGGAAACTCAAGAAAAACCGGGTGGAAAGGAACCCGGGGCGAAGGGGAAAGAGAGGAAGAGGAGGAGGAGGAAGCCAATTCCGACGATGAGCCTTCGACTACGAGCAGTAAACAGCCTTCTCAAGCATCCGTTCATGGGCCCACTCCCACGTCTGCACCAATCGGTACGGCCCCCATTCGACCTCTACGACCGCAGAGTCGTACGCAATCGCCAGCCGAGGTTACCACTGCAACCGATGCTAACCCATATGCTCAATTACGACAGCCCCGTGGTCTTCCGCCCGTCCCGAGGCCGCAAACGCAAGGTAATTTTAGTTTTTGTTCCATGGCCTCAAGTTGATGGATGCAATCAGGCGCGCCTGGTGCTCACGATGACTTCCTTGGCGGCCTGACCACCCAACGACGGTTTGTTAGTGACCAACGTTCACGGACCCCCGATGAAGGTGCTCCACCCCGTCGTCTTTCTGAACTCCCTCAGCAGCAGCAACCGCGACACAGTATCTGGACGCAAGTGCTAGATGCGGGTCGCCAACCTGGAACGTACCAGCCGCCCCCGGAGGCGCCTCCCCAATCTCAGAGGGATACTTTTATCCAGCTGGAACCTGCATCACATAGCATGACCAAAGCTTTCACCCCACATGGTTTGCTGTCTGCAGGTATACAAGATAAGCAGGACCGTTCTGCAAAGCGACAGGAAGAAATTGCACGCGAGACGGGTGCATCTCTTATCAATGTCCCAAACAAACCTCCGCCGCCACAGACTGGTCTCCTTGGTGCAATTACTGCACGCGAGCGTGAACGCAAGCGTGAAGGTGGTGTTGGTGCGGCTTTGACGGAACGAGAGCGAGAAAAGAGGCTTGCCGAAGACCGCCAGCGGAAATTAGATGAATTCCAGCGCCAACAACTAGAGATGGCTCAGTCTGGCATGTTTGGTGGCCAATTCCCGATGGGCATGAATCCTATGATGGGAAATCCGATGATGAACCAAATGATGCCAATGAATCCAATGATGACTGGAGCAGGCTCTATGATGCCCCCGGGAAACCCGATGATAACAGGAGGATTCATGGGGTACCCGAACATGATGCCTGGCTATGGTGGTCAACCGTACATGTTCGCGGCACAGCAGGCTGCTCAAGCAGCCTATCAACAAGCTATGATGGCGTTCTCGACCGGTGGTGATGGTATGCACGGTCGGTCGCCTGTGACTCCTATGATGACAGGAGGTGGGATGGGATTCGATCCTCGAATGTCAATGATGGGCATGCCGATGATGAGTCCAGGGGTGCCGATGGGTGGTGGTGTAGGTATGATGGGAGGTATGGGTGGTATGGGGATGCAGATGACAGGCGGTTCTGCCTTCGACGCACGATTCTCGCCTAACGCTATGGAGGACTTGCGGCCTCCTGCTGTTCCCGGTGGTCCTTCTCGGCCCGGCAATCACTCGTCACGCAATAGTTCCGCTGGACAAGGATCCCCAGCTGGACCACGTCCTGTGGATACACCCGATCGTCCGCGTAGCAGCCCCAAAAACTGAATGCTCGATGCCTTCGTGACGCGTGGACTATGCTTTTATGTTTTCTCGTTTTGGTTTACGATCCCAGCTGCTCGTCTTTTTTGTTCGGTATCACGCTTGGTGTCTAGCATCCAGGACGTTCAGGGCCTATCTTAACTTGTTATCCTGCGTTGCATCATGTTCCTGGTCGGTAGTGGTGTTTTGTCCATCATGAGTCGTATCCGAGACGCGACCTTGTCATTAACGTGTGAGATGATGTGACTGTCTCGCTCAACTCCCGTCCATATACTGAGGCTTGTCGAGCACCTCAGCACTCATTCATGACACGAGATGGGTGTCAAATCTCTTTGGAGTCTCCTCGGACCTGTCGGTCGTCCAGTTCCGTGCGTGTACCAGGTCTTACAGGAGCATACCACTCATAGGCAGCATTCAAAGACTTGAAACTATGGAAGGAAATGCCCTCGCGATAGACTCGAGCATATGGATCTACCAGTTCCAAGCCACTATGCGTGACAAAGAGGGTCGCGCCCTCGCGAACGCGCACGTCTTGGGCTTTCTCCGTCGTATATGCAAGCTCCTGTTCTACGGCATTCGTCCAGTGTTCGTCTTTGATGGCGGTGTGCCAGCGCTGAAGCGAAACACGATCGTAAGTGCTCGTGACTTCCCCATCTTCGTGGCGCTGTCTTGTTTGACTTCGGTCTACGGATAGTCGGAGCGCAGGAGGAAGAAGAGCGGGGCGGCCGCAAGTCATGCCAAGATTGCGGAGAGACTTCTTGCGGCACAGATGAGGCGAGAAGCAGTCGTTCATGCACAGACTTCCCAGTATGCACTGCATGTTTGGTATCTGGACACGCCGCTCATGTTCGGCGAGCCAGTTCGTCCTCATCCAAGAATACACAAAAGGTGCCTTCAGGCCCCGTCGTTCTCGACGAGAACACGGTGTATCTCGAAGATATCACAGGGCCCGTGGTGAAGACACCCGCGAAGAAGAGAGACGTGCTAGTTTCGCCACCATCTACAAAGAAGAAGAATCGGTTTCACGACCATGATCCGTACAGACTGCCCGAGGTCAACATGCAGGAACAGGTTGCGAAGACAATGACACGAACGCATGGGCCAGATCCTCGATTAGCCACTGAAGAAGAATTGCGGGCGTTCATCGAGGAAATGCGTCCAGAAGATTTCGACGTCACATCGCCTGCATTTCGCGAGCTTCCGACGGAAGTGCAGTACGAGATCGTTGGTGATCTCCGTCTGAAATCGAGACAGACGTCATACAAACGGTTACAAAACATGTTAAGGAAGGCGACTACCCCGATGGACTTTTCTAGGGAGCAGATCAAGAACCTTCAGCAACGTAATGCGCTCACACAGCAGCTCTTGATGACGACAGACAGCATTGGCAAGGCTCACATCACCATTCCCGTTCGTATTGCGAGTGAACGCAACAGAGAGTATCTCCTTATTAAGAATGAAGGTGCGGACGGAGGTTGGATTCTAGGCATCCGAGACGAAGGCACCCAGGCAAAACCCATTGAGATAGACCAAGATGCTCGGGTCTCTGTGAACGACGGTGGGAGTGATAGTGACATGGAAATGGAGGAAGTCAGCATGTGCGATACCAAGTGTTTGCTACGGAATGTACTGATAAAGTGTGTCCATAGACCAGGCCCCGTTCCGTTCGATTCAGACCTTTGGCAGTACCAGCAAACCATGACTTTATCTGCAACTAGCAAGCAGTCGCAGAAGTGTACGGCATCTCAGACAGGACGGCATCACATCAAGCCACGGTCGTTGTTTGACATGGATGATGACGATGAGCTACCTCGATTTCATGCCACAGAGTCTGATGAAGAGGACCCCGGACTTTCTATGGCCATACAAGCGTCGCTCGATTCTGAACGCGCGTCAGCTCAAGCAGGTTTGCATTCAGTAAAGCCTTCATCTAGCCGAGGCATATTCCAGCCACCACAATCCGCTGAAGGGTCTCTTACCTGTGATCAGCTAGCTGCAGTTCCTTCGGTACATCACCGGTCATATGACGATAACGATGATTTCTATGCTTCTTCTCGAATGGAGACGGCCTTGTCCATTGCGGGTGTTGGTCCTTCACGCACCCAAGCATCATTCTTTGGAACACCGTCATTGTTGTTGCCTCAAAAGGACTTGGCGCATTTATCTTCAACGCCATTTACCCACAAAGATCACACGGAAGGTATCAATACTACAAGATCATTGGAGGAGCCTCTGTTGCCACCATTCTCGGAACCATTATCTCTGTCTCCTGAATTTGGCAGGACTTTTCCGAACCACCCCGCTGACGCCGCCGGAGAGTCAGACGTTGATGACGACATGGAAGAAATAATCGTGGTTCCATCCACCTCCGCATCTCTAGGCAAAATTTTCCGTCCAGCACTATCTCCACCTGCGCCCATGAGCGGAGACAACCGTGAGGACTCTGCACGAGGTTCGGGTTCTCGTGTGCCATTTGGTTTAGCTCTTGCATCATCTCCGAGGCCGACGGTATCGTCCCCTGCAGTACATGCATCGGAAGAGAGCGATGACCACTCAGCGATTGAGTGGTCCCGGTCACCTTCTCCTATCGGTGGACCTTCAGCGAATGACGTATCCACTATTGAACGTCAGGCGGAGAAGGAAGAGAGTTGGGACGCTGCGCAGGAGATGGATCCTCACCAAGAGGCAGGAGAGTTTGCTTGCTTCATCTCCCAGATGAAGGGCAAGGACTTGGACACCGTCAGGAACGAGATTGATGACGAGATCAGGGAACTGAATCGACAAAAGAAAGCGGCAATTCGTGATTCTGAAGATGTTACGCAGCAGATGGTCTCTCAGATTATGGTATGCGTTTGTTCCGGTGTTTGCGAAGCTTTGGGACTCTGACCGATCTAGCTTATGCTGCGCCTGTTCGGTATCCCATATATCACCGCCCCGATGGAAGCAGAAGCGCAGTGCGCTGAACTGGTGTCCCTGGGGTTAGTAGATGGGATTATCACTGATGATTCTGACGTGTTCCTCTTTGGAGGGATGCGGGTGTACAAGAACATGTTCAACCAATCCAAGACAGTCGAGTGCTTTTTATTATCTGATCTGTCTCGAGAACTCGGCTTGGAACGAGACACCCTTGTCCGCCTAGCGTACCTACTGGGTAGCGATTACGTGGAGGGGTTGCCTGGAGTTGGCCCAGTTGTGGCTATGGAGCTTATGAAAGAGTTTCCTGGAGAAGACGGGCTTCATAAATTCAAGGTTTGGTGGACAAAGGTTCAGAGCGGGCGGGACCGAGAGGCGGACAATAATACCAAGTTCAGGAAACGATTTGTAAGCCTGCCCTGGAATTTTCTTTGTTGGTCTAGGTCTGACATTTGGCGGACGGCAGAAAAAGAAGTTCAGGGATCTCTATCTTTCGGCAGATTGGCCTAATCCCCTCGTTGTAAGTTTCTCGCCTAATCTGTTGACTCTGATGCCAACTGAGAGTGTCGATTTACAGAGAGATGCCTACTATCATCCTGCTATCGATTCGTCCGAGGAACCCTTCAAGTGGGGGATGCCTGACCTTGATGCACTTCGGCAGTGCGTGACTCTAACCAGGACAAGTACACACACTGATTGACCATGAACTTAGCTTCCTGCACGAAGAGTTGGGCTGGAACGAGACCAAGGTTGATGATCTACTGCTACCGATCATCCAGAGAATGAGTTGGCGTAATCAAGTAAGACCTTCCATGCCAGCGTGGGAATTGTTACGAGCTGATAACCACATCCATCACAAGGCCACTTCCGCGAATAGACAGGGAAGTCTGAACGCTTTCCTGGAAGTAGAATCCGGAGCCGGGTCGTATGCGCCGCGAAGGCGACAGGCATACACCAGCAAGCGTTTGCAACAGGTGGTTTCCGATTTTAGGAAAGAGCGAGTAAAAATACAAGGTCGACGCACGGGGTCGTCTATACCATCCCAAGATGGCGATCCTGCCCCCGAGGACGAAGTAGGGTCATCAAAAAAGCGTCGCAGAATAACGGCATCAGACAAAGGAAAAGGGAAGCGGACTAGTACTCATACGAGGAAGACTCGGCAAAAGGGAGCAAGCGCGAGGTGTAAAGGCATGATGACAGCATCCACAGGGGAAGAAGGGGGGGTGGACAACGAAGATGGCCTCTCAGTTGATCCAATTCCATCACAACATCTGGGAGCCCAACTTCGCCCGCGAGTAAAGCCCGAAAACAGCGTGGATACAGGCCATACCGAGGACTCCCTGTCATCTGCTGACGAATCTTAGTGATGGTTCATAGTGATCGATATTTGTTTTTTGAACTGGGCAGCGGTTATCTGACAGCCATTTCATTTTTCTGTCGAGCCGAACGCGAGTGAGGTCTAAATCTGCACTCCACTTCAACAGAGGTAGATGGGGTCCGTGCTGTACTACACAGCCTACTCGCCGTCATCCTCGCTCTCTTCCCTCGCCTGGATGAATGGTGAGTTGTTGAGCCGAAATTTCCATGATGTATAGCATACCTTGTTCTCCTCCGCTCCACCAAGCTCATTCACGAGGCCGGAGAATGGATACTCCCGAGGTACGGTAGGTCTCTCCGGTACTAGCAAGAACTTGCATAGGAAACCAAAGCCAACGAAGGCGGACGCCGCTAACGTGAACTGGAACAAGGCTGTCCGAGGAGGTACGACCGAAATATCTGGGCCCCACATCGACAAAACTTCCTCATATTCAGGAACCTAGCACATGGTCAGTTACAGGATGGCTCCTCAGAACACACGATGGATCGGAACACTGACGGGGTCACCAAAATTTCGCCTCATTTGCTGGTCCCACCAGCCCCTTGGCGGGAGTTCTTGGCTGGATTGCCATGGCAGCTGGGGGTAGTCTCCGAGCTGGGGATCTTTTTCCTGGGTGGCTGAAGCGGAAGCAGCCCTACACGAGCGGAGGGCGTTGGGAGAGACGAAAGGGCGCTGGCTGGCTGCGATGGAGAGAGCGCACTTGGCAAGACGCACCATGGCTAGTGGACGTGTGGAACGAGGACGGGACGGGGCCGGTGAGATCCCTGCCGAGGGAGACCCCGGAAAGATCGGTCTGATGATCGAGACCCCGAACAGCGTGTCGATTTCGGGGGCAGTTGATCTCCCAACTGTCCGGCGGCGTCAAGCGGCGGCGAGCTTAAGTGACCCTGCCAACCCTGCATGTATAAAGCCCTCAATGAGACAATCTGCGGTCATTGATGCGGTGGGTGCTGCAAAGCTTGCGGGCGATCGCTTACCCCACCTCGTCTACTAGGAAGTTGCCTCTTTCACGTTAGACCTACTAACGGGTCACGTATACCATCGCTTTGGCACGCTCCGTGTCCCATCTTACCCGGTCGTGCGTAATGTCCTTACTTTTAAATGACCCTTTGTCCTTCACGCAGTTCATCCCGTTCTCCACAGTCCGTTTGATGCCCTCGCTTTTGGCACCCCTATGGCTACTGTGATCACTTCCCATGCCAGGGATGTCGACCAACGGTTGGCTAGAGATACAAAGCACCGACGTCCCGCCGGCGAAGTCATTTCGCCTCTCACCTACACAAACGACCTCGTAGATTTGTGAGCCAGACGTCTCCCCCACCCCGCCCGCGACGCACTCATTCGACCGTTTGTTAGTGATCATTGGGACCACATGTTCATAACGAACTGCTGCAGAAGACTGACGCTCCACAACTTCGATGGTCCACCATCGACCATTCTGGATCTCGGGTGCGGTCGTGGCTTTTGGGCCGTCGAAGCTGCTAGACATTGGCGGGTATGCCTGATTTCATGCTAGTCGTATACCTTTGCTGACGGCGAGCTCTCAGGGTAGCACGGTTGTGGGCTTTGACGTAGAGCCGATACAGCCCAAGCTCAGCTTACTAGACAGAGGCCTATCCCGCAGGCTAAAATGGGTCTACGGTAACCTGTGCGCGCTATTACCAATCACTTTCTCTAGACGTCTTCACTTATGTAATTTCGCCAGACTCGACGGACTACCCTTTCTCGATGGTCAGTTTGACTTTGTGAGAATGGTCCGTATGGGTCTCCACATTCCTGAAGATGAGGTGAGCGGTGGTATTTTGTCAGCTTGCCGCCCAATGAGCTGTTGACAACTTGTTGGCCAACCAACAGTGGGGATACGTACTCGCGGTAAATGCAGCTTTATGCTGTTATATCTCGTAACTCATTCATGGCCCTTGTCGGGGATTTCAGGAAATTTCGCGAGTGCTAAGTTCAAACGGCGTTTTAGAGGTGCGAAATGGCCATTTGCATGCCATGGCTCTTGATTCTAACTCGCAGCGCAAGATCATCGAAGAGGACCTTATGTTCCCAGCCCCATCTTCGAGCGTAACGCCAACGAGTAGACGATCATCTGGGAATGATTCACCTCGAAGCTCAGACACTACCATATCAAATCGTACCCCTTTTGCTGCGTCGGACCCCTCGATCACCGGAACCACATTATTGTCCGAGTCTTCATCGTCGTCACTCTCGCTTGCAATGCGGGGCTCAGACACCAAACACCTATTACCTCCGGACCCACGAGATCATTCTAGGCTTAGGCGCGCTTGGGAAGAAATGTTGAGCGATCGTTTCCTCACACCGAACCTTGTCTCTGTCCTCCCATTTCACCTCGGTGCATGGTTTCGCGATATCCGGAGTCATATACCTTTCGAGGTTTCTCTTCCACCAAGTTCATCGCTCAAACAGAATACTCAGCCGGCCACCGGACTACCTGACTTTATCGATCCAGATGCATTATTCGAGCTCCGGCCGTTGTCGTCACCCGCACTCCAAGAATTCAACGAAGACGGCACGTGTTCGTCCGACCGACCATCTTCTCACAGGGTTGTGTCATCATGGGCTTCTATGCACCTAGCACGAACTGTTCGGACCATCACAGCATGCAAGGAGTCGATATGGCATGCTTATGAAAAACTCTATGGGAAGGATCCGTCGATACCTTCGCTCGTGAGATCCGCCCAAGAAAAATATCTCAAGAAGCACTTTGATCAAGTTCAATCTACGGCGAATCCACTCCGCGATTACTTTGAACGCGACTGGATGAACTGGGAGAGGTAAGCACTACCCTCCTCAGGCCCTACCTACCCAAGCTAAATGTCGGTGTATTCAAGTGACATGGCTGACCGTACCTCTGTACGAGGAAACATTCGATCTGAATTGTCTTGGAATGAACCATCCGGACAACCCCCGGAGTGGTGTAGCTGGTTCCATGCACTACCTTCCATCGAGGAGGCGGATTGCGAAGGGAGATTTGAACCGTGTAGGAGATTGCGCGGGTTCGTATGCTTCAGGGACGACATGCGGACGATGAACGGGGGGTATCGATGATGACTACGCCTGCCAGCCATGATTGTACAGGGACGAAAACTCTGACTAAAGGACACATTTAGACGACACATTCTAGGGCATGATATCCTCGTTACCAAGCTGTATAGTAGCAGTCTGTATGCATACCTTGTCACGCGTCGCCACGTCGGTGAAAGTGCGCACTCTGATCGAGGAGATTTACCAAATAAGGTCCACCTTGAATCAACCTCTGCGAACGCGCTCGTGCAGCCCTTTGTACACATCCGCACTTCCACTTTTTGCGTTTATCCCAGTCTGTTTGACGTAGACAGCCATGGCTGAAGTCCCAAAACCAGCTGAAAAACCACGATTAATATCGGAGGCTGACATCACCAAATACAAAGTATGCACAGACTCCCTCTGCAATGACCCCATCAGGAATACTAACCATTACGACCGGATTTCACAGGCGGCTGGCGACATCGTAAACGATGTCATGAAAAAGCTCATCGCACTTTCTGTCGAGGGGGCAAAGATCATCGATCTTTGCGTCGAGGGGGACAAGCTCCTCGAAGAGGCCACTGGAAGTGTGTATAACAAGTCCGTCAAGGGCGTCAGGGTCACCAAAGGCACGAAAAACACACGCTCTCTCTCTCTCACTCCACATGCACTCACCCAGGAGATGATGCAGGCATCGCCTTCCCGACGTGTATCTCTGTGAACAATGCTGTTGCGCATTTTTCCCCACTCACGTACGTCCCCTCAAACCCCTGACGCGCTCAGAGTGGTTTGATTGAACAAACCCATCCCCACGATGTAGCTCAGATTCCCTCGCTTCTCAAGCATTGGTCAAGGACGACGTCGTGAAAGTCCACATCGGGGCTCATATCGACGGGTTTGCGGCGATCAGCGCAGAGACGATCATCGTTGGTGCAAGCGAACAAAATCCTGTGATGGGAAGACGTGCCGATGTACTCAGGGCAGCTTGGCATGCTGCCGAGGTTGCGATGAGACTGGTAAAGGTTGGGAACAAGAACTGGGCGGTGACGGATGCGGTCGCAAAGGTGGCTTCGGCCTGGGACTGCAAGCCGGTGGAAGGTGCGTGTGATCGAGAGACTGTTTTGGGGTGGAGAGAGCGACATGCGCTTGTTTGATGAATAGGAATGCTGTCGTGTCAACAGACTCAAAATGTGATAGACGGGAAGAAACGTATTATCCTGAATCCGACTGAAGCCCAGAGACGGGACACGGAGACGGTGACATTTGCAGAGGACGAAGTGTATGGGATCGATATTCTCGTCTCGTCAGGGGAGGACGGAAAGGTATGCTTGAGCGGTCATCGAGAGCAATCGGAAAATTTAATTGGGACGTCTCAAGGCGCGGGTAGAAGACTCGAGAACGACTGTTTACCAGAAAGAAGGGACCGTCACTTATCAATTAAAAATGAAGAATTCTCGTGCGGTGTTTTCTGAGATGCAAAAGAAGGCTGGCCCGTTTCCAATCAACATCCGTGTCCTGGAGGACGAGAAGAGGGCCCGTCTTGGTCTTCAAGAGGCCGTCTCGCATGGTCTCGTGAAGCCATACGAGGTGGTGTAAGCGATAACACTTTTGGTTGATACATCGTCTTTCTGACAGACAGCCCTTTTCCAGTTACACTCCTGCGACCACGTTCGTGGCTGCATTCCATTTTACTGTCGCCCTCCTCCCCGCTGGTCCCCTGCTGATCACCCATCCACCTGTTTGGTACAAGCCAGAACTAGTCAAGACTGAAAAAGAGCTGGAGGACGAGGAGCTCAAGAGTCTGTTGGCAAAGCCACTGCGAGAGAACAAGAAGAAAAAGAAGGCAGAGGCCGCGGAAGTCTGAACCAAGTAGTTGGACAACCGATGTCTGTCGATTAAACGGGGTGTGATGTACGACCACATTGAATCAACCTACTTGACATCCATTACTTGGATTTTCCCATACCCTCATCGGCCGCTTGGCCAAACTCCCCTATCGTGCGAACGACGAGATCGACGTTCTCTAAGAACCCGTTGACTACTAGACGTGCCAAGCGGATGGTCAACGTTTGAAATGTCCTGCGATTCGAGCCAACGGTCAGGAGCGCGCGTCGAAAAGTAAGAGAGGGAGAAGGAAACCGTGAACTGACGCGGTCAGCTCATCGCCTTGTATGGTCAGTGTCCGCTTGACGGCATGCGTTTGTAGTTCAGCGTCGACATCGATGACTTGCTTTGCGATCGCGGCGTGCTTGTTGCTCGCAAATGGGACGCGAACAGTCCTAGAGCGTCAATGAAGACGGTCGGCATACCAGGGCAAAGGTGGAGGGTGCTCACACTGTATGCCATGCTGTGTCGGACATGGCGGGGTGGTGGATGAACTTGGGTCGGCGATGTTGACCCAGTCGCCATCACATGGCCCATCGATTCGTCGTCTCAAAGACCGGTCTCGGAGGGACCACACGCCGCCGCGTCTGCAGCCCCATACAGCGCATACACTCGAACGGAGTAGCCAACGTTTGAATTACTGTACTAAGTGCTTCGTATATAGACGAGCGCTTTGGATGCCGCCTCGAGATTCGCTGCTGATCGCGAGATCTATGCATCTCCCGTCTATGTGTACACGCGTTTCGGGAAGCTGTGAGTTGGCGACGACCCTGGCTACCAGTGGCGGCCGACCAACAACCGGGCTGACGTGCCAACTGGACAGCAGTGTGGACGACTGCCATCGCGATAGAGCACGCTGTCTTTCACTTTGGAACGGAGGGCGGGTCGCTGTCTGGGTTGACAGCTTGGAGACACAGGAACCAGGTACGCCAACTCGCATGACATGGCAAACGTTCGCACCTCCACCTAACAGGCCATCTCCCAACAGTCGGTGCGTAATATTTTATTTAATTTCAGCACGATAACCTCGGTACGTACTCATTAGACGCGAGAAATCTGTGGGACGCCACACCGGAGGGTGTAGAGCCCGCCGGACGGGTCGCATAGTTGCAAAAGCCCCCGAGTGTATGGAAAGCGTCGGCACGTCGAAGCGACCCATCGGTTGAGGGACAAGGGCCGACAAGCCGTGCCTCCACTGACTCCGGAAATGCTGAGGCGGGGCGCTGTGCACTCGGTAAAGCGAGAAAAAAAGTGTATTCAGATCTGATCATCCTCCCAGGTTCGAGTGCCTTTGGGACGAGGAACAAGGTTACAGGAGAATGGAGGTGTGATTCTTCGGGCCGGTATCCGTGAGTATACAAGGACCCCAGGACTTGTCCACTCTTGATGATCCTCTTCTCCTTCTATGCGAAACGGAGCAGTTAGAGTCACAGTCGCTACGCACACGGGATCCTCTACGACGTGCCTGCCCGGTCATGTCTGTCTGAAAGAGACCGTCGAGAGAGGGGCAACGCGAACGCGAACCTGCTTCGTCATCATCGACTAATCTACCGTCATCGCCGAGGAAGCATTCTACTCAAAGTCTGGGCGCAGCCGAATAATAATACATTTCGTCCCGAGTGTCGCCCTGCAAAAGGATGCGAGTGGGAAAGGTGTATCAAATGTATGTACGACTTACCAGATGGTTCCACCGTGTGTTTACGATGAGAGCGATTTTGGTCAGAGATGTATAAACGGGTACCATGTCGTGGACGTTTACCCATGCTCTTGGGAATAAACTGGTCTCTGGGAACGTCACCTTTCAATGGATGCGTGGGTCAAGACCGAAAAGCCGCCGACGGATCATTGTAGATCGATATATCGCCTAATTAGCTCGATGCACGCGTGCAACAAACGGAAATACTCCCTGCACTTCTCCTACAGCTGATCAGGGTAACTGAAGCAGTGGTTTGCAATTCCATGTCAGTTTGGGTCCTCAATGTGGGGCATAACAAGGAAAAGAGACTGTATACAACACTACAATTAATCCAAGTACCCGAAATTTGAAGGTTCCAAGAGACGGTCGCTTTTCGCGAGACAAGTTGAGATGAGACTGTCCTCGATACCGTCGTCAACCACGGCAGGCACGCAGACAACTACCCTATACCTGCAATACGTTTGCACCTGCGGGACGAAGAAAAAGGTGCGTCTTGCAAACGGCTCGACTCTGGGCCGACACAATGGAGTAATAATAACGCACAGGTCGATGTGAGACCCGGGCGATGAAGCGGTCAAGTTCGTCGATCGTTCCAAGTGCTGGGCGTGAAGCTGGCTCGCTGGAAAAAGTCGACTTGGACCCTGCGCGTCTGCGCCCCCATGCTAACCGTATCTGGAGACGGCCAAAGAGGTGCTCAAGCAGGTCTCCGTATGGCATCAGTTTTCAGAATCGAGTGAGGCCACGTCTTGATCGACCATGTTTCAGTGACACAATATCACCTCGATGGACTAAGAAGATCAGACCTCTTCCCCATGCAGGGACCACCCCCGAAGAGAACCAGACGGAGATAGTCTGGACGGACCAACAAGTAGACATCAGCGTCAAGATTTGCGAGTACTTTTCTACCTCATGCAAGCTCTTGGTCCTATGAGCTACCTTGGTGAACGTGTGGCAGGATGAGTTCCATTGACAAGAATCGGACAAGAACCATACAGCATCCATGCACCATTCGGTTGGAGTCCATGACGGCAATGGCGGCAGTCATCTTTCAGGAGTGCATCAAGTGGATCAAACAAAAGCATAGTGAAATGGTACATCCATGACTGCTCAAGTGGATCCAGTCGACCTCGAACCCCAACGACGAATAGTCAAAAGTGTCGATTCATCCAAGTAGGACAAGGGATTAAGCTCACATGATAAGCTACCAAAGTTACCAGCCGATGGAATCCTCGAGTGCACATTACAAACACAACAGCCCAATCCAGTGGAAGCGAGATCTAATCGACAAGCCCATAGTGAAACAACCACTTCAAGTCTGGCCTGAAGGGGCGAATACACGACCTTGATAAATCATGCATAAACAAGCAATGGAGAGAGTGAAAACCAGAGAGAATCTTGGCCAGCTCCTGGGACGAGAAAGAGACAACACATTATCGCCAGGACAGTGGCATTTTGAAATGCCGGGTATTGTCATTTGATGTTATGTGTCAAGCATGGTATCTTCGTTCGCTTAAAGACTAGACGTGATGAAGGCGAGAACGGCAGAACTAAAGAGAGTGATAGCACTGAAGGGGCGCGCTGAAAGGACGCCAGAGGAAGGGACTAGGCCGGCATTTGCAGCACCAGCTGGGTTGAAGACGGAAGATGTCGGGGACGAAGAAGTAGTGGTCGCAGTGCCACCGGAGGTCAGGCTTTATCGCGAAGTAGAAAGTCAGGCACGATACAAGTCACAGCGACACGACATACGTTGTCCCGGAGACGGCCGAAGTGGATGCACAAGGAGCGCTGGTCAAGCAAGAGGAATTGCTATTGCCACCCACAGTGACCTTTGTCCGCCACGGTAATTAGTTAGGCAAGAAAAGTTGGATCCGTGAGAAACATACAGCTCCACTCCAAGCCTCGTTTCCGGCCGAATCCTGTACAGAGAGAACGACTTGCGTACCGGCTGCGATGTTGACAGTCCAGAGCGTAGCAGTGTTGTTCATGTAACCAAGGTCCTCGCTGTGGCAGGTGAATGAGGGATCGGAGAAGGTGCCGAGAAGGTCTCACAGGGCTTCGCCACACACATCATCGGCGGCAACGACAAGGAGGTCATAAGGAGGACTCCCAGTAGCGCTCCAGGTGATTTGAGTTTGTTGGCACTGAGAAGAAGATTGGAAATGGAACTGCGAGAAAGAGATCGGGAGTGACCTGGACAAGGGTGGGGGTGTCGATCGCGAAACCAGACTGCGCAAAGACGGGATGGACGAGGGCGATGAAGAGAGAGACGGAAAGGAGTGTGGTGAACATGGCTGCTCAGTGGAGTGGGTCGTCGGAGGAGTCGAGGAATAAATACCCGAGCGGATATGAAAACAAGGAGGAGATCGTCGTGCAGAAACACAGTGATTGAATTCAAACGCCGCCCAACAAACGAGACTACATAACGTGTCAAAGGCCCTCGCTCCGTCCTGACACGCTCCTCAAACGCGCAACGGGTCAGACCGTGGCTCGTGCAGGTCGCATCTGGCCGCCTTTAGAGTTTACTCCGTGCAATGCCACCCTCTTCTACCAGTCTGCGCCGCTTCGTTATCCTATGGACAGCCCGTCAGGCATGGCCTTTCACCCACTCTTTGCCAGGAGAGCCTCACCCAGAGTGCACTACCACGCTTGGTTCCTTGCCGATGCCTTCCACCGCCTGCCGCTCCTCCACGGGGACGTATGATCGCTCGGACGGCCCAACGTAAACCTGCCTCGGGCGCCATATCTTGACGCCTTCCGGGGACAGCATCATCTAGTGCACCATCAGCAACGTTCTGACTTCAGTAAGGACGCATGCACCTGTCGCCAGTGCGCGAGCCATCCCACAACACGAGGTACAACGAACAAAACGGGGAAGAAATCCATCGGGAAACCTAGCATCCATGAACTCATTGCCATATCACAAATAATCAACAAGGTACGCACCCATCGCGCGATAAATTAGTCCACTATTAGTCCAAGCAATTCAGTACCGAGTTCGGTCGCAACATAATGGACATGCCTCCAGAAATCAACATTGGGAGCAAGCCTCCGGGAGACAAAATAGTCGTCTTTGAGGGCTGCATCGTGCAATGCCATGGCAGTTTCGAGCAGGGGATCAGTGCCGGTGCTACGTAACGAGTGTTTCATTGACAAATGAGCCCAGCATAGTAGGTCGGGGACGCACACTGCGAATACTTCGCCTGCAACTTTTCTGATGATGAATGACCGTGGGTCAGACTGTCATCAAGAGACCTTAGCCAACGCGTCTCCCTTAGCATGTGGGATAGCGCACGTACGGTCTTGTAGACACGGTGTCCAAATCCACTGAGCACCTTCTCGCGGCGCTTCACGGCCGCTAGGAATTCCGGAACATTTTCGGGACTAAAATTCGCGCGTTGGCCCTGGCGACTGTGGACAGGGTTAATATCTTGCGGACGTACCTTCCGATAGATAACAACATGCGGATCACAGCTTCGTTCGCGCCTCCGTGCAGCGGACCACTGTATATCATGGATTTAATGGCTACGCTGCAGAATCTCAAATCAGTACTCACTACAGCGAAGCACACCCCGCTGCAACTGCACTATATGGGTCTGGGAGGGACGATCCGGTTTGAAGGACAGTGGTACTGGAAGCGTTCAGCTCGTGATCAGCATGGAGGATGAACAAGATGTCCAGGGCGCGGACAAGAACAGGGTGCGGTTTGTATGCCATCCCACTGGACTTCCATGTAGTCGGGAAGGCATCACTGTGTGAGAGGTGGTCGAGCTGAAAGAGGAATCTGGTACACAAGCCACACTATCAGCCTACTTTGTGACGGGCCGAGGACAGAGAATACATACGATTCTGTGTAGCTCATCCCTGTTGGGGGTACCACGAACTCTCGTCCTTGTCGAACACGGTAGGCCATCGCAGCAAGTGTCGTCGCCTTTCCTATGAGCCTGTAAATCTGCTTGTCCATGTTCTGCAGTGCAGCCGGATCCCCCTTTGCACCGTTCGTATACAAGTTCTGGCCTAGGAATAGATGTCCAGATGGTCATTAACGTCTTGCCTCGCCGTCCGTGCACCAATGAACACCAAACAGTACCTTGCAAAGACGGGTTTGCCTCGCCATAATAAGATCCCAGATACGCGAATGCACTGGTGAGGATGGCCATCGGATGGGCATCATACCTGAAGGCGCGAAAGAATCCGGCTGCGTCTGCATGCATCACGCCGTGGTTGAGAACTTCGCGTTCGAAGTGGGAGAGCTGAACCTGAGTGGGGAGGAAGCCATAGACAAGGAGGTATCCACATTCGAGGAACGAGGATTGGGAGGCGAGTTGCTCGATGGGGTAGCCTCTGGGAGGGACATATGATGAGAAAAAAAGTGTGCCATACGCATACTTGGGAGTACGGTGTACCTATAGCGCAAAACACCATTGTCACCATCGATATAAGTGATGCTACTCTCGATGACGGCGGTGTTCAAGAAGCCTCGGTCAAAGACACGCAGGCCACGTTCAGATTCGTCTTCTGGGCGGTCATCTGGGCCGGATGGAGCACGGACGGTCTTGAAAAAGGAAGCGGGGATGGCATTGTGCGATATACTGTGACGTTCAGGAGAGACGATCAGTACTTCAGAGGTTATCAGAACGCACGGGACGCCATATCGTTTTCCGGTACGGTTATCTATCACAGTCAGGGATTCGTCACGCTTGGTCGTCGATGCTGCAGTGTCTCGACCCATGCTGCGAGTACAGACGATCGCAAGTGTCTAGCAAGTGTTTGAGGCCCACCACCGCGCCCGAGCCGGCTCGGTTAGTCCATCTTGCAACAATACCGTGATTTCACATGCGCGTGCCGCAACCAGGGAAATGATTATGGTAGCCAGGAAGATGGGTCCAGTGAGTTGGAGACGGTTATGGAGGGTTTTGTCTTGATCAGACTTCCCAGCCAGTACTTCTAATAGAATATGAGGGACTTGTCAGTTTCAGGAGGAATCATGTTTCTTCACACAGCAGGTGAAATACACTACATAATTTTACCCATGGAGGCTGTTCAAGACTACACTGTCTACAACACTCAAGTCTATGGCTGCATCTTACGGACTCCAAGTGGAATGTCTCATTTCATACAGCGTCCTCCGACTTTTTCTCTCTCGACAGCCATCCTGATGGCCATCGGTTGAGATAGAACGGAATACTAAGACAGAACACACCTCGCAGTTTCCGATCATGGGCCCTTTGTCTCTCGCGGTCTGCAACCCGCTGACGTGCTAACTCTGCGTCGACCAATGGTGCTTCTGTGGTAATCTAAGACATTCGTCACCTACCAAGTAAAAGGAATACGTGCCACTGGGTGCAATCTTTTTCGCCTCTGAGAGTGCCATCTCGGCTTTCTCAAAATACCCTAGCTCCCCCAACGCCTTTCCTTTGCGGAAGAGTGCTTTGGAATTGGTCGGGTTCTTTGCGATTGCCTGGGCCATCCTCATTGTCAGACCTCGGAGTGCTCGAGGCTTAGGGTGCAACGAGGTAACCTTGTCAGCAGTATCTATAGCACGCTTCCAATTTTCCTGCTTGAGATGGCACGCCGACATATTGGCATAGACCTTCTCCAGTATGAGATCGACCTGTTGGATGTTCGCTCCATCGTGCAAGGTCCGATCACACGACCCACCAACCTCGGTTTTCTCGCCTTTGACACTCGCAGCCTGGTCGACGACAGAGGACGGTTGGGAAGAGGGAACACCCATTCCGAGGGATTTGAGTGCGTTTCTGAGTCACAGAGGAAACTGTCAGTCAGCGACATGGTCCGTGGGCCTTGCGTGCCGACCAACGTACTTGTCAAGCCCATGGAGATACATGAGAGCCTAGAAAGGTGTGAGATCCCAACCTACGAGTATAACACGATGTACGATTGTACTTCGTGATACGATCGTAATGCTGCGCAGAGTGCTGTGTTCGGACGCGCTGCCACTAGATGCCACTATCTCGGGTAACGCACCATTCTTGATGTCACCAATCTTGAATGCTGAATCGGCAACGTCCTTCTTTTCGCGCGCTACCTGCAGCTTGAATGCAGCTTGTGTCTTCTCTTCTGGGGTTAACGCCACTGCGTTTGCGTCGAGTGGGACGGCTGGTCCCACATCTTGTGGAAAAGGCGTGGGTTCAGTGTGATCAGACATCACTAAGCTTGGTACCAAGCAAACCTAGAAAGCGAAAGAGATCTATCCAGGAATGGAGAAAGATGCTTGAATCTAGTGACAAGGGTGTCTATTTGTCCGTATTGTTGCTCCTTCTGCATTCGGATCTGACCATGCTCGTCGACGCTCTCCATCCTTGTTGTCATCCGTGTCGAGGGCATCACTTGAATTTTTCACTCAATGGCTCTTCTTAGCACTATTCTCGGTTTCTCTGCATTTGGCCTCGCGTCACGCTTTGGTCAACTTGCGATACAAAAAAGAAATCTCATGGACAGTGCGTTGTTTTCCGTAGACGTCCGACGCCCAACATGTCCGACATGCGTTCCTTTTAGACTTGGCGGGACATGCCATTGCGATTGCTGCGTTTGGGTATGCAGGCTACTGGGTACACCACTACGAGACACGAACAACCGAGCTCATCGCGTGGAAACGTGGGGAAATACAGGCCATGGCGGATGCTAAACGAGAAGCAAGAGCGACAGAAGTGGCCTGATGTAGGCCGAGAACCCTGTATGTGGGTTTGTATTGTGCTCTGACCTGGGTACGTTTGTGGCTCTGTACTTGAGTGTTTAGTAGACCTGACGCATTCCCTTTGAAAGGGGATTGTATAGCACAGCACGATGTTGGAACTTTCTCTCTAGAAGCTATAGATACCTCATGCGGAAAGTCCACACGGAAATGCCCACGATCGACGAGAATTTCTGCGCTATGAAGGATCAATTTTAAGTGCGTCATGATACGCCACTGCCAGCTTCAGCCGCAGCTGCCATTGAGAGTGAGAGGGACAGGTGCATTGCATCTGGCCATTTACCTTGAAACGTACCCGAAACAACACCACCTCAAGTTGTCGTTGCATGTGGTGTGATGATCGAAAAGCGCGCATCAAGTGATTCGGTGTCTCGGGTAATGTGGCCTGTGGAGAGGACCAGCTTCCATTTCATCGCTCCTTCCCCGTGGATATGCCGAGTTCTGGCCTTCTCATCGAGCAAGTGCGGTACGGAAATGAACATCGTTGTATACCACGTTCTAGGGTCGTCTCGTGTCCGATAAGCCAACGATGGATGAGCCTGGAGATCGGACCTTGAAAGAACGGTATAAGAGGGGGAGCCAGCGGACGGTCTTACTGGCCCAATAGAGATGCATCATTAAGAAAACCACAGACGACGACATATACATATAGCCCCTCGACCGACAGCTACCATGCGCTACCTTCTCCTCTTGCTCGTGCTTAGCTTTGTAGCGACCTCCACGTTCTTTTTCGTAGAAGCCAGAAAGGTGCGTCGGTCGCTGTGCGCTATATTGTTACTCAATGGCTGGGTGAAAAGCCTCACAGATCTTCTAGGCTGAAGACGGGGCCTGTGCTGCCCATAGGCAGACATTCCAGGGGGGGCTTTTAAGCACTAAGTCCCCCGATGTATTGCGTGTATCAGACTGTATCATAATCTCGAGGTGTGTGTTGTGGATGGAACGCGTGTCAGAGATGCTCATGATTCAGTTTGCTTGTAATTCATCCGATATGATGAAGCCTGGAGGCTGTTGCCCTATGCCAGACGATGTACACGTGTGATGTCCATGTGTTTCTGAATAATTACATAAGTCACCCATGCGATCTCCACGAGGGAAGGTGTGGCACGAGGTCTGGAACGTGTCGGCTCACCGCGGAGCTTGAAATTATTCGAGGGCGAATTGTTCGGCATTGTCGGAGTTGAAACATGGGAAGTAAACAAAATTATTATGTAATGTAAGGACCATCCAACGTGAACGACGACGACGACGACGACGACGACACACCAAAGCTGAGACTTTCCTTGCTCCGTCACGCTCTGCCCCTCGTCGCGACTGATCATCTCGGACTTTTATTATTTCCTTTCTGTCCTTCCCGTCGTCGTGGCCATCCGCTCATTTTGCTTATGATGCCCGTGTCTCTTTCCCCGCTCGCTCTCATCATCCCCCGTCCGAGCATTCCCGCTCCCGTTCCCCCAACTTCTGCTCCGCGCACGCCCAATCGCAGCCCTGTCGCATCCCACATCTTGCTCTCCCCTCCCTCGCCTAATCGAAATAGCACAGACTCTTGGAACAGCTCAAATCACGATTTTGGAGACCCCAACGCGGTGTGGAAAGAGGACCAAGTCAGGCTACTCTCCAGGGTGAGCCCGATTTTTGCGACGTGGTTTACGCCCGTTAATCTTCTGCTCCAGACCCTTGATGCCCTCCCAGCCCACCTTATCACGCCCTTCAACGGATCCGTTCCGCCGTCTAACTTACTCGACAAGATTGCTCGTGGTATATTGGCCGCCAAGGGTCCCAATGACTGGCCGCACTCTATTCGTGCGACTCGGATCAAGCTCATAGAGCTTGCGCGCTGTAAGGCCCAAGGGGAAAGACGCAAGATTGTCATTGGGGAGGAGAGTACTCGGCTGGGCGAGATTGTCTGTCAAGATGACACCTGCAGAGCGAGGACGCCCGATTCTGCAGAAGTACTTCAGTCTCGAACCAACACTCCCATTCATATACGTCGTCCTTATCGTCAGTCTAGCATGGACTTTATGAATCCAGACCAGCAAGACCGGAGTGAAAGCATCGCACGGTACGTGCATATTTACCTTTTTCTGCCGTAGCTACGCTACTTGATCTTCACTGTGTTCATTGACGAATCTTTGGCGCATATAGTCTCTCGACTCGTCTTCGGCGCCATGATCATATGTTACACCATCCATATCTTCGACCAGTGCACACTTGCCGTCCGTCTGAGTGCAACCGACCTTCACCATCGACACCAAGTTCGTCAACCCTCAACTCGAATCGCTATTCTGGGGTTCGTAAGTCGACTATCTCGGCGTCGTCCACCTCGTCATCTTCGTTTGGGTCTCCGATGTCAATTTCAGCTCCGCTCCGCCCATCGTCCCTTCGCCGTGCCTCCACCCTCACGCTAGCGAGCACAAGCGAATTGCACGTCGGTGCCGATGCTGATGTTGAGAACACCAAGGATGATTCTCGGCTCAGCGGTGGGTGTCTTGAGGGAAGCATGAACACCAAGGTTGCTGTCGACGTCAAGCGAGTGCCATCCCACAATGCTGGGGGTAATGCTGCGCCTCGGGCACCGGCAACACCCGCCAGTAAACCAAAGAAGCCTAAATCACCACCTGTCACCCCAGTTGCGCCGCAGCGGAAGGCCGTCCCCGGTCCTTTGGTCGCAGAGGCGAAGCTAATGCCTCGAACACCTCCAAACGAGATTCGCACACTTAACTCGGAGAAAGCAACACCAGGCCAAGCCAACATCTACATCAAGAAAGTTAGGAAGGGGCACAAACCACAGTTCTCATTTTCCTCTGATGAGGAGGAAAAAATGCGTTCCATGACCGCGAAGAAGGTGCGCACGCGCGAGCCCACGTGGTCCGTAGCTCCCGCTGCGACGCAGGTTCTACCGTCGCTGCTTCTGCCATCGGCACTTCCAAGAGAGAAAGAGGACAGTGACTCGGGACGTAGCGCAAGCACCGGTATCAGATCGAAGACTTCAATGTCATCGAGTTCCTCGACAGATAACGATCTCTCGACTGCTAGCACGGAAACAGCTGCTACTACCGTTTCTACTTCCTCTACATCTAAATCACAAGCCAAACATAAAATGCCCAGGAACCCTAGCTTCAATGTCCAGGTTCCTCCTCTCACGCAATCACCGTTAGAGGCAAAGAAATCCGCCCGTCGAAATCCCGCACGCAATCCATCTATGTTTGGCCACGAGTTACCTTGTCCACAACGCACACCTGCGTCCCCTTCGCGCATTCCCATTTCCTCGCCGTCGCCACCTTCGCCATCTGTGAACTCATCCGCCATACTGACCAACACTTCTTCCACATCTCCCTTGTTAGCGTCTTCGCGCCCGCGTACCCTTCGTCGAGCTGCTCGGCGCATCTCTTTTGGAAGTATGGCCGCAAGCGGAGGCCTACTTAGCCCGGTTGAAAACCCACGAGGTCACGATGGGGAAACACCGGCCCTTGGCAGTGCCTTTCAGCTTGCGTGAGTCTGGTCGGTGGAACGTGAAGTGCTGGGCTCTTCATGATCACTCGTCTAACTGACCCATCGATATTTGCCATCGGTCGTTTGTCTCTCAATGTTTTCCTTGACCCATTTGATTTTCCATTCTTTTGGTCTCGAGGTCCTTGAATCCGAGTTCCATTTTTGTTCGGGCTGATATTTTACCTGAACATCTCCATTTTCACCTCAATTTTGTCATGATTCATCCAGATTTCTTCTCGTTTATTTCCTGCATCCGCTTCATCTCTTCGTTCGTTAACGTTCACTTTTTCAGTCGTCGGTACCACGATTACTTATAGTTTCCCTTTCCACAAATTTTACACCTTCGTTTATCTCCTCTTCCGTTCTTCACGAGACCCTGGTCAACTCCATCTGCGGTCTACCAGTGCGTTACCGTCTCCTCGCATTCCGTCGACTAATATTATTCACTGAGGTATGCTCTCATTCTGAACCTTTCGACAACCTAGGCTCATCGTGTGCATAGACCATTCGTTCATAACTGCACTGTCTCGCTCCTTTGCTGTTCTCATCCAGTACTGATTGAAGTGTTCTCAGTCAACACTCATTTTTTTCCTGACCTACTCGCCTTCGACACTCGCCCACTCAAATCTACTGGTAGATGGCCGACTGAGGAAACCTCTTGGTTTGCTTATTTTCTACCGTTTTGTTCGTTTTGTTTTCGTACTTCGTGTCAACCTGTTTGGCCTTCTTTTGATAGCACTATTGTTTGAACAAATGAGCGAGTTCTGCTCTCGAAGCTGTAACCATTTTCGCTATCCTTTCGTACATTGACCCTTGTCCACCTTACGCTCATTCATGTTTTCGTCTTGTCGTCTCGAGACTTGTACAAACCCAATCCCATTCCTGTATCACTGTGTTCTGTTCATTTTGCTCCCTACTACGCCTCGCCTTCCCGAATCCTCTTGTTCATTCTATTACCCTTCTTTCATCTTTGTACAACATACCGACTCGCCTGTAACCTGTGAGTCGATTGTCTCCGGTCCGGGTGAACACGGAATGGTAGTTACAATTTTTACAGTACAGCTCAAACATGCTACCCATCAAATAGTTGTACTATTGGTTGTATTCCTGTACTGCAGTCTGTAAATGAAATGAGGGTCAAGTGAAGGGAACTAAGAGAGAACTTCATATATGTAGATCTAGACTAATGTTTTACCAAGATGTGCCTTTGACATGTAGATCATAGATTACCAAGGATTACAACTTAAGCTGCACCATTACCAGTTTTCAACTACTGGCATTGTAGTGACCAATGATTTCTCTAACCATTATCAAATATTGACTTTTTTATTTTTTTTTCCTTTGTTGTTTTTCCACAATTCTGTAAATAGGTGACTACACCAGTACATGTATGAAGTGAAGTGAAAAGGTACACATGACAGCACAACAAGAAAGCAATTTGATGAAAGTAACTTGACAGCAGAAATGCAAGATCAAGATCCCCAAAAAAAAAGAAAAAGTATTGGAAGCATAAAAGCACAAAAGCAATACAGAACATAGTTGAAGTACTTTAAACAAAGGAGATCTTCTCCAGATCATCCACTTCAATCCAGCCTGCTCCATCATACCAACTATAGATCAGCTCTCCAATGAGTGACTTTCCTGAACCAGCATACTTGTCAATGTATGCCTTGTTGGTAAAGATTATCATTCCTCTCTTGCATCTACTAAGCATAACATTCATTCTTCTCATGTCTTGAAGAAAACCAAGGTCTCGAGTTCTAACCAGGGAGATAATAATATAGTCCTCCTCATTTCCTAACATAGTTATTTTCAATAAGTTATTACCAATTACCAGGAAAGGAATTTACCTTGAAAGGAGTCCACACTGAAACATTTATCTCCCCACTCAAGTTCAGCCTTTTTCAATTCTTCTTCAATCAGAGATCTCTGAGCATCATAGGGTGTGATAATTCTAAAGTTCTTTTCTTGAGTCTGGAAAAGAGAGGCAAGCTGAATAATGGCTTTGCACTCCTTCAAGTTCTAAAGTAGAAAGTGAATTAATATATAGTAAATCTATTGTCAGGAATATACTTACCTTCCAACTGGTACCATGGGATATCTGTTGACTTGATATATTGACAAAGTGACAAAGAAGAGACTCTATATTTGCTAGAGGGTGATGATCACTGGATTTGAGAAGAGATTCTGAATTATTGTTCTTGGATGGGTAAATAGTCTGGGCAATGAAATTCCCAATTTGAGGTGGCATTCTATCTGATATTAAATTAATCATTGAATAGCAAGACCTTTTCAGAAAATTTACATTGAGTGTCAAGAAAAATAAATGAACTTCTACCACTGTTGAAATCTGATTTGAGATGATTAATCTCAAAAATACTTTGAAGATCCTGGATATCATTTTGACCATGTGGTGGTACTATATAATTCTTGAGAATAGAACCAATACAAGAAAAATAAGATTTACACTGCATGTTGTCACCAATGAAAATAACTTTTCTGATAGTGGTGAAATTGGTAAAGAGAGGAATATAGTCTCCAATCTCTATTTGGGAGGCTTCATCAATAACAACAGTATCAACAGGGTTTTTTTTTAAAATCCCCTGTTTTCTCAATCTATCAGAAGAGAGCATGCTGAGTGTGCAAAGCACAACTGGGCAACCATTGAGTTCCAGGAGCTTTTCATTCAATTCACCACTGGTAATAATGTTGGACCTGATAGAGGCATATAGATGCTCATGCCTAGTAAAGAAAAAGTATTTAAAAGAGGTAAATCAGACTCAAAGGACTTACCAAAAAACATAGAAATCATCAGAAACCAACAGTCTCCAATCAGCCAGGTCAAAATCTGCCAGCTTTTCAGCAATATTTTTAACAGCTATATTGGACTGAGCTATAAGCCAAATTCCGGATCTTCCAGCTGAAACAGCTGTTAAAACATAAGAGGCAATAACAGTTGTTTTGCCTGTACCAGGAGGACCCTGGATAATGGTAATCCTAGAGCTATTGGTTTGATCAAGCATATATCTAATTGCTTTCCTTTGAGAGCTATTAAGAGGACGAGGAATCTTGTCAGGATTGAATTTAACAGGGGATGGAGCTGGTTGAGACCATTCAACTGGCCAGTTGAAGTCCTCTCCAGAACAGAGGTAGACATTGTGGATCCATGGATTCAAGCCAGTGTCATTAGCACTAATTTTTCCCTGGAGCATCATAAGAATGACCTGATCTCTCTTGACTTCAGCAGCAGTGGGGTCCTCTCTTCCCTTAAGGGTGATAGTGGCCACTGGCATCCCTTCCAAGTGTCCACCAGTCTCCAGCCAAGCATGGCCATCCACTATATCGGCAATCTGACCAGACTGGGTAAAAGCACCTACCCCACCATGGGCAGAGACGTGGATGTGAGCTCGCTGCATATAAAGGTTCAGGTATCTCAACCGAGGTAACTGAATGAACTCACTTGATTTTGGCCCTTACGAACCTTGTTCTGATAACGATCGGCTTGAACACGAAGCTGCTTTTTCCGGACATTGAAGGATGTGGAGTAAGAACGGGTGACTTCGGTGGGCTTGAGATGGTCTTTCTGAAAGGAATCGGCTGTACTCTTGGCCAGAAAGCGGAGGAGCTTAAAGGCTCGGATCAGTCTAGAGTAAAGAATGAAATGAAAGAGGATGGGTCACCGTGTCAGGAAGTTTGGTGGTATCGATGGGTGGCACTTGGGCGAGCCTGTCTTGTATGGAATCTAGTTGGGAGACGTAGTGGGCGACCCAAGCACGCTGGGCGAGAGGTGTGGTAGTCAATGCACTTGTGGCATCGTGAGGCTCTTCGCAAGTAACGTTGTCAAACACGCGCGCGATGTTGCTTTCATTCAACTTATGGTCGGTACCAAGTTCGATGGTGGCGTATGGGTTGCGGGTCAAGGGCGGGCCTGCTGACTGAAGATCGATCGCTTGCTTGATTTGGAGACCGTGGCTCTGCCACAGGGCGAGCGCAAGTGGGCCCACGTCAAACGCGTAGACGAACCCACAGGAGCGACCCAAGACGTGATCGCGCAAGTAATCACGACCTGGGTTGATCAACGTAGGATCTGGGGAACCACCGCATCCGTTGTTCTTGTCACCGGAGAAGTCGATGAGGACAACGGCGGTGGCATCGGCAATGGCGAGGACTTGTAGGGTCCAGTTTGGGAGGAACGCACCGGACAAGCCGAGAGAACGGCCCTCGTTGCGCTCGATGAGGGTGCGTAAGTTAACATACTCTTCGTCCAAGTTGGATATCTCGATAAGGGTTATGTCCAGCCTCCCGTCGGTGCCAGCGTCGACGAGATTCTGGTGGATGACGCGAGAAGAGGGCATATGAGATGAGTTGGGGTGGAATTCTCTAGGAGTGGGAGTGCGAGAGGGTAAAGGATGAGTTCAAGCGTAGAGAGTGTGGGTCAAAGAACGAGTCGCAATGGCCATCCACGAGGTTCATGAGGGAATCAGTTGGACTTTGATCGATTTCCGGCACGTTGCACACAGCCTTGTCCTTTAAGTACATAAATCAATAGCCCAGTTTCTAAAAGCGTCGTCCCATCCTTATAATTACAACTGATCACACAACTTAGCAGAGAACGCATCTTAACTCGTGTGGTTGTGTGAGGTCTCCGCGTGCATCTAAGTGAGTGCAACCGCTAGCGAGAGCTTACATTGCATCACACCATGTCATTGCCCTCTCCTACTCAACCTGAGAAACGGAATTATGCCTTCACTGTTGCTCTGACTGTCAATTCAGTCATGAAGAAGAAAAAAGGAAAAGGAATCACCACCAAGGAAGAGCATCTGTAAAATTACAAGCCTCTTACCTCTGAAATTGAGAACTCACCTGTGCAAGAGGCATGACAGTATAAGAACCTGACTCTGTGCGGGTCCCCCACAACTAGTTCGCACTCAAATGTACGTGGGATCCTCACAGTCACACGAATTTTAAGACGTGTTTTCTGCATCGTCTTGTTATCAGCTGTAATAGAACATGCGCTAAGAACGGTCTACCAAGGCTGGCTATGACAAAACTCGCGAGCTCACCACCAGATCGGTATCAGATCAGTACTAGGTATCGACTCTATGCGAACAATGCAACCCTATTGCACAGGACGTTTTGTCCGCTTATCCAGTTGTCTTGGCTGAGGGACGCAGCTAACTTGCCTACCAGCGTCCCGGACGCTTTGCCAAAGAGAAAGGATCGACTCGAGCACACGACCATACCTGCTCTACAGCGGGTCAGCATCACATTCGTGCGACGCTTGTTCCTGAGGAATCCCGGCCCATGCGAGCGAACAATGGAGACTATGATATGGTCGTCTTCGTTGCCTGAGAATAAAAGTCATCTTCTGTTCGATAATCCTTGTTACTAGGAGCGAACCTTGGAACGAATCGACATTGAAGACTTTGTCTTCCCACGGCAAACCCTCTGACTTGAGGATTTTCTCTATGTGAGACCTCTGAGCATCGTAGGGGGTAATGATACGAAATGACGTGTTCTCCGATTTGTATAACTGAGCGAGCTTCGCGATGACACGTGCTTCCTCACGATTCTTGTTCGAAGTATCAGAAAACCACTGAAGTGATCAAAAATGATTGTCTTACAATCCAACTATGTCCCATCTTAACTTCTTGACCCTTGTTCACGTCGATAAAACAACATACTTTAGAGGTTGTCGACTTATGGCAAGTAGAGAGTTTTCCGTTGTAGACGTTCTGCGAAATAAAGTTACCGATCACATGAGGCATGCGGTCTGGACACTGCCATCAGCACAGAGGTGGGGAGATCAAGTGGGTTACAGACACTGTGTGTCGAGAAACGACGCTCGTCCCCGAAGATGCGGGAATTCGAAAACGCTTCGGAGCTCTGCTATGTCTTCTTGACCATAAGGCGGCACTAAGATACACGTCAGATACGACATGGACGCCAATGGAGGAAAGTTACGTTGTTTGTCGTCGCCGATAAAGACGAGTTTTGATAACGTTGAGTGAAACAAGTGGAAGATAGGGAGGTAGTTCCCGCATTCGATCTGGCTGGCTTCATCCAATATTAACATTTCAACTGGGCAGACACGAAGGAACCCGCCGATATCAGGGTTTGAGAACATGCTCAACGTGCACAAGACCACTTTGCAATCAAGCAGTTGCCTGCTTGTATCGACTATAGACGGTTTGAATCTATCCGATCGAATGACGCAAGATTCCAATGCTTCGTATAAATGTTCGTGCCTATGATGTTTCAAAAAAAAGGGTCACTGCGAGGCACGGCGACGCACCAATCATAATGGAAGTCCTTGGACACGAGAAGTCTGAACTTATGAAAGCCCTCTTTGACGAACTTTTCGGCTACGTTCTTTACTGCGACATTGGACTGGGCAGCAACCCAAATACACCGCTCAGATTTGGCGTAGTCGTGGCTGATGACAGAGGCTGCAATAACTGTCGTTTTGCCCGTTCCGGGAGGACCGTGGATCATGACGATTCGATCTTTGTCCTTATCCGACAATATCCTCTGGACGGCTCTGTGCTGAGAAGGATTGAGTTCACGAGTGAAGTGCACACAGAGTGCTCCATTCTGTTCCTTGTACTCGGGCCACACTGGTCGTTCTTTTGGAAGCCACAAAGCCCGAAAGAAGGGATTCGAGAGGATATCCGTCTTGCGTCTCAGGGTTTCGAGCAGAACTGCGTCCCGAAGGGATTCAGCGCACGTCATGTCTTCCTTCCCAACGGTGGTGACGGAGAGAATCCTGTCACCTCGGACAGACCCCCTAGCAGCGATGCGAGCGCTCCGCCCATCAACTTGACGGGCTCGGCCAATTACCCGGCTCGTACCTTCGTTACCTTCCATCTCAACCTGGACAACCTATGCATGCAACGTTCATTCTGAGCTGTATGTGTTTGAGTGGAACATCTACAGACCTGGTTGCTTGACTTCTTGATGCGAGTGGAAAAACGGCTACAGCAAAGGCTAATATCACCTTTCTTCATGGTAAATCGAGGCATGACATCGTTTTTGACAGAGTCTGGTTTCAAGGCTTCCAAACGGTCCGCATTCCGAGAAATGCTCGCTATAGCGGCCAAAGGCTATGTTTTTGTGGCGCGTCGAAATGGCGACATAGAAAGATGCAAAGCGCCACACTTACCGCCTTTGGGAAACCCATCGTACTGATCCTTGGGAGGGACGCGAAACGCGAGGACATATCGGGAATGGTCGCAGCTCGACAGGCAGCCCAGGCCTTGAGGGCCACTCGACCCACAGCCTTAATCGTCGGCAACTGCGAAGTATTGAAAAACAATGACAGCACGTTTTCCTTGCAGAGCTTCACTTCACCACCCATCGCGTTCATCAAGGCTTGTGGAGACTGTCTACTATTGCCGGTAGTCACCGACAGCATGTCTACAGCACCGTTGATGCGAATCGACAGATCCAGATACAAAGCGGCAGCGAGTTGGTCCATCTTGAACGTATACTTCCCAAATTCCGGGTTGAGGAGAAGACGATCTTGGATAAGGCTTCTGCCTCTAGCGACGCGTCGTTGCTTCGCAGTGTGTTTGGGCTGAGGAACGTGCCCAGTGGGTATGTTCACCACCAGTACTTGCGAGAGTGTGGAGAAGGCGATTGAAGAGAGCTGACGTCGCTTTCCATAGGTAGCGGCAACACCGAGAACACGACCTGCAGTATCCAATAAAGGTTGGAGGTGGTGGCCATCCACGACATCGTCGGTGCAGTGAACGACTGTGATAGCCGTAGAATCATTGAGGAACAAGTTCTGAGGGATTGTAAACGACATGCACGCGATGACAGACGGGGACTGGAGAGGCGTACGGTCAAAAACGACGGGTTTGCACACACAATGCCCCCCTTTTATGACTCTTGGAGAAAAGCCAAGCTCAGCCTGTACGTGATTGAACAAAGAAGGGTGTCAGTGTACTCATGGCACAGCGAACACTGGAAGTGAATCACCTGAAGCACGTAAAGGGATCGATTGTGGTCGTCCTGTGACGAGGGGATCCGCACAATGTATGACGCTGGCACTTTGAGGTTGATATGGAGACACTTGCTTTTCTTGAGTCACGTGTCGTAGGGTACAACGTCGTCCACGAGAGAGCGCACAACTCGAGAACACCATGGCAACTCCCGTCATTGTCGGACTAGGCGCAGTGGCGACTGCACTCGTAGGCAGACATCTCATTCGAAGCGGTATTATTGGGAAAGGAGCAGCAGATCAGTGGGCAAGGGGAGGGTTCAGAGCCAAAATGGACCGCAAGGAGGCCGTCGCAATCCTCGGCTTGAAGTACGTCGTCTGTCTGGCCGTATCCTAATTTCTTACTCATGTTTGTCCACAGGGATGGGCCTACACTCCGAAACAAACTGAAAGATGCTCACCGTCACATCATGTTGGCCAACCATCCCGACCGAGGCGGCTCCCCGTACCTTGCGAGTAAAATCAACGAAGCAAAGGATCTACTTGAGAGGACTGACGGAAAACGATGACATTGGACCATATCTTTCATCTTGGTGAGTAGCTACTGCCCCCCGGAGTCGTCTGTGCATAACTCAGCTACTCCTTGAGTTTTAGTCATGTACTATACAGCATTATCGTCCACTATTGCATTAGAACACTCCTCTCCACTCTTACTCGGGCCATATTGACTTCATCACCGTCGGTCTCTCCTCACTGAGCTCGCAGTAGTTCAACGACGCTGCTCGTTGCTGACTAATCTCTGGTCTGACTATGGAGACCTGATCGACAGACGCCTCCTTATCATCGACCTATATTTGCACAATGAATACGGTGGAGTTTGACCCTTCCCTGCTCGGAACAAAGGCTCAGTAAAGTGTCTCGCTTACCTACATTACTACTCAGCATCATAATCATGCCCATCCACACAGCTGGGATCGACGCTACTCGGAAGAACTCGCCAACTTTTATGAGAGCGGACTCGAAGGCGAAGAGTGGTGCGTCTCCTAGGATCTAGACCCTCTTTTCGCTGCCCCCTCATACTACCGATCAGGTTTGGCGAGGAACCCGTGGTGAAGATGGTTGCGTGGGCCACGACATATGTTCCCTCGACGGCTCGTCCCAATATCCTCGAAGTAGGCACGGGGAATGGACATCTTCTATTTGCCATGGTCGAAGCTGGTTACGACGCATCGCGATTGACAGGCATCGACTACAGTCAAGGCTCTGTGGACTTGTCTGCGGCCATCGCCAAGCAGCGAGACGAGGACGACAGAGACGAGCGTGCCTACAAAGACATCACCTTTGCAGTATGTGACTTTCTGGATTCAGAGTCGCCGATCCCTGCGCCCAGACGGGAGAGTATAGGCGATGGGGTTTGGGACCTCGTGTTAGACAAGGGTACCTACGATGCCATTTCCCTCATGGACAAAGACGAGCAAGGGGTTGCGCCGCTTGAGAGGTATGTCCCGCGAGTTTCCAAGTTGCTTAGACCGGGTGGTCATTTCCTTATCACTTGTGAGCAACACTCCTGCGTGCTGTTCACAAGTTTATACTACCTATGCAGCGTGTAACTTCACGAAGGACGAGTTGACAGAGAAGATTGCAGCACAGGGGAGCAGCCTTGAATACAAGTGTGGCTATCGCTTGTCATGGTTTGGAGATGTCTCATACTTGATCAAGGGGAAGCGTCCCGTACAAACAATTTACATTCGGAGGGAGAAGCGGAAGCCCGTACTCAACTGTCGCTTTCCGAAAGCAGTTGGGAGGGCATGTTTACTGATCGGATCCCGTCCAAGTTGTGTAGCACACGTTGATTGGGGTCGAGATACATCACGCTTGATAATGTATCGAGAACGCAAGTGCTATAACCTCGGAATATCGTCCATCCCCGTCTGCAGCGTCTCCTTTGCCAGAGCACTTGCCCACCCGAGTAACCCCTCTTCTCCTTTAAACGTACTCGAGAGAAAAAATGTCAGTCCAAGACCCAAGCTTTCAATTTTGGCTGCCTTGATGAAGATTTCTTCGACTACCCCTCGGTTGCGCGACGTTTGTTCGTTGATGCTGTCTGTCAGCACCGGTGCCGATGCCTGGCTTGCAACAAATATTTGCACGAAGAGCTCTCGAAGGAATTTCTGCGTCTGTGGTTTGAGCACCATAAAGTCAACGGACTGCACGTTGGATGGGATGAGTAAACACTTTGGGAATGACCATGGGCCCAGGAATCACCTTCAAAATAGTGATGGAACAACAATCTCTTGCAATCCACCACCCATACGCCTTGGCGACATTCCTGAGTCGCGACAACAAGATGGTCATGGGCTCAATCAGACCGTTATCGTTTTTGAGGTTCTTGATAACCACCGCACCCCCTACACTCGTTTCACCTAGTTCCCGGAGGAAATCCCACATGCAGAATTGAAGTGTGATTTTGTAGGCGTGTGACCCTTGACAGAGTTGTTGACAAACAAGGGCGTAGTACGGGTTATACGACTTTTCCTGGAACACGAAACTTAGCATTTACGTGCACAGCGGAGAGACCAAGGCGACGCACGTTGCCGCAACAATGAAGGATTACACGGACGATCTCGCGTTGTTGTACCTCCGACAGGTTGAGTTGTGCCAACCGTTCGCAGGCGTCCAAATAATCCTATGAAGTCTGAACTTTAAAAAAAACATCACCCAGCGTGGTAAGGATACCGCATACGTCGCTGCTCATCAGAACAACAAAGATACTCCGCCGAATATCCGTATTCATGCCTTGGTTCCGCGCAAGTTTTACGAGAGTCGTGTTGCCAAGGTCTTCTGCATCGATCCCGCGCTGCTTTGTGGTGTCACGCTGATGGTCGACGAGAGGATCGCCCCCCCATGCAGCACCGACTAGCCACCATTTTCCCTTTGTTTCTGCAGCATGGAGATCACTCAATGATACCCGGAGTGGTTCGTGTGCCTGTGCTAACAACGGGTTCATATTATTTTGAAGTATGCGTACGGTGTGGCTCACCATGACGCTTCTTGCCGAGACCTGATAAAAATTTCTTCGTACGTTCGACGGCATCACTTCCTTGATGTTGTGCTGCACTTTTCTTGATCTTGTTATTCTTGAGATTAGTAAGCGTCTCAACCATAAACTTGGTACGCGAACTAGCGAGTCGAGTCAAAGAGTGGCGGTCGATGGTAGGAACAAGAAATCACCTCAAGCTATCACCTTGATCCGCGATGCTCGATTGCACTAGGGTAACGATATCCTTCAGTGCTAATGGGTCATCTTGCCGCAACTGCTGCCCAGAATCTACCGACATAAATGAACGAGGGAAAAGAATTGGTATCCTTACTTACTGCGCAGAATTTTAAGTAGCAGTTCCACTCGGAACTCGGAAAGTGTTTTGGCAAGCAGATCCTTGATGATATCGTACATGATAATACAGGAGATCACTTGGAAATTGTATAGTTCTGATAAGAGGACGATGAGATTGGAACATTCTTTCCCTTGCTCTTGAGATTGGGTGGTGACATCGGGATCAATATTTTCATAATCTCGAAGATGACGCTCATAAGTCGATATGACGCTCTGAACGACAAAGGCGGCTGCGACGATGCAAAGCTAGGTTGAGGATACCGACAATTCAGCAGAGATTGACCATACCAAACTCGACGCCGATCAACCTGTACAAGCTAGAGATAAGCGCCGCATGTAAGACGACGAACGAATCAAGCAGCATCGAATGAGAGGATATGCCGTTAATCATCAAGGTCGTCAAGATAGCTGTTACATCTATACGGCCGTCAGCTGGCCATAGTTCCGCAAAACAAATGCTAACCATGCCGGCGGTGGTTGCGATACACCTCCTCTATCGCATCTAGCACCGTTGACATGTTTTGTTCGCTCATTCTGTGCACAGCAAGATAGGACAAGCATGACGTGAATCCACCGACACGACTTACCGGTTAATCAAACCTTTGAGCTGACGGGTGAGCTTTATGGTATCCTCCCCTTCATTTACTCTGGATTCCTTCCTTAGACCAGGCGGGATGTATCGTTCTGTGGGTGTGTTACCATCAATACAACACTGACTCGCGAAGCAATGCATACCCGACGATCGTGTCTCTGGCTCTTTGATGTCCATATCCCCGGACGCCTGATCATGTTGTGATGACTCGTCGTCACTCGTGTCGAAACCAGTCCATTCGTCGTCAAAGTTCAGCTCCTCAGTCCCGAGTCGGTCGTCGCCATCGTCGTCTGATGAGCTGTATTCAGTGGGGTTGTCTGATGCTTGACCCACTTCGGAAGGTGCCCCGTCATCTGATATACGGCAAGTGTCCAACTCTTCTAAAGAGTCTTGGTCCGATTTGGCGCCAGAGTGGGAAGAGAAATCCAAGGAGCCATCAAGATCGTTAGCAAAGTCGAGCAAGTCTGAGTGCATGTTCCAACATGTTCGTGTCCTATACCGAGTACGAACACGCACCACCTAGCCCATCGGCGTCGTCCCCCCTCCTGCGCTTAGCCTTGTTCGAATATCCCAGCTTGTATTCTAGATACGCAATGTATGCGTCTTCCTCTGCCTCTTCACGGGCCCGAGGAACACGAGCCGCGACTGTTGGAGTTTTGCGAGTCGAGTCGGAAGTGATCTTCTCGAGTGCTGTGAGCGTCGATTGGGTGTCCGTTTTCGATACACGCGAACTAGAGGACCCACGCGACTGCATCCCGTGGGATTCAAGAGGAATCGCTCTCTTGACCTCGTCTGCAAACCGGACCGTCTTCTTCCGCTTAGAGTCGGCGTTATCGACATGCTCCTCCTCGATCTCGCGTTTCACAGCGACGGTTCTAGTCGAAAAATGGACTGCCCTGCGTTTTTTACGGTCTAGCCTCTCTTGCTTGCGGGCATCTTTCCGGGCAAGGGGGGTGCTTCTACGCTTGTTGGGATGCACGTTACCTTGTCCCACCGGAATCTGGATGAGTCCCGTGCGGGGGAAGGAATGAACAGACACACACACCAGAGTCGTCTTGATGGTAAATACGTTCCAGAATGGATTTTGGCAGGCTGGGGCCATGGCTGCGTCCGTTCGTGTTCATGGGTCGGGTAGCGCACAATTTGCGTTGTTCGCTCGAAATATTCCCTAAAAAGGAGATTTCATCACTTGGCTACAGCCTGGGTCTCATGCGCGTGTGGAGGCGCGGTGAGGCACGAATGGAACCAGTCCATGTTCCAGTGCTTCCAAAGGGGTACGTCCACGGCCAGCCAGGGCTCGTCACCGCCTTTCGTGCCGCTAGCACGCTCTAAGCTAGCCGGCCTTGCACACTCGGTCGGCCTAGGGTCCGATTGCGAACAAAGGAAAGGGGGCTCGATTAATTTTTCAAAAAGTCCGTTGCAAAGTACACGGATGCTCGTGAACGAAAGATAACAAGATAGCATGCAACAAAGCCCAATACACAAATAACAAAATGTCAGGGTTAGCATGATGGTGTGTCCGTGGCGTGGCGTGGCGATAAAGTACAATGAAACAGAATGGCAGCGTGTCAATGCGGAGCAGAGGGTAATATGACATGTGGCTTTAAGCGGGGGTCTCTTTCAGGTTTCACGGGGGTATGACGCTCGTCTAGGATGTGGGTCATCGTTGGTCGAGCATGTCCACTGCCGACTCCAGGATGACTTTCGATCGAAGCAATAGTCGCCGCTCGATACCTTCTTCTCGCGACGTACAAGGTTCCACTGTTGTTTTGTGCGTCGAGCATCGGAGACCGAGTTCGGTCGTGCAAAGCACCGTGCCCTTCGATGCTTCATAATCTTCAAATGCGTCCGTCATCTCTTGGGCGTCAAACGTCCGACCACTCTCCGCCCCGATGACCTCAAAGTTCGTCGACATGATCTCCTCCCTGATAATCTTCGCTATCCTGCAAGCAGATTCGGAAATGCACCTGACTTGTGGCCCGAAGCGGGTGCGAAAAGCCTCGCGAGAAGATTGATTCGGCTGTAGGCTGGTGTTCCCGCAGAGCAGGAACAGATCGAACGACCAACGAAAGATCGTTCCCGTCATTTCATTGATCGCGTAGTCACCTAGCTCGGGGTGGAGCTCGTGGATGTGCTTATGCGCCAATGCTCTCCACCGGGATGATGTCGGTTGTGGTTCTGATCGTGGAGCATCATGTCAGTTACGGAAGCGTTATGCGATCAGAACGGAAACATGCACCAGACTGGAACATGCGGGTGTAAAGTTGAGTTAGCGTAATATTAGCTTTGGATTGGTACCCCATGCAAAACGATGAGAGAGCCCGGGATATGCAGTACGAGATACAGCCCTGCAAAGCAATTTGTACCAGCATTGGATCCTGCGAGTGGTCCCGGGTAAAAAGGGTGCGTGTCAGGGATGAGCCCAACCGCAACGCGACGTCGTTTTGGATCTGCGATATTTTGGGTTGTGTTGCGCGCTGCCTTGAAAAGCTACAGAACTCGACGGCAGAAGCGGCGAATTGAAGAATTTCGGAATTGAGGTCTTGAACAGCCTGGAGGACTTGCGCTCCCGACCACAGGTCGGTCTTGGTGAGGAAAGTCTCCATGCTCTTCGCATGTGCGCGCTCCTCCTCCGACACGGTGGACATGTTGTCGGCGGGGACGTCATTTACATGCCGCTGACTGCTGCTGGCCAGAGAGGTGGTCTCGACATCTTGGCGATCAGACCAGTCTGCGCTGAGCCGAATATGCTGGGAGAGTAGAGACTGTGCAGAATTGGAACGATGGCGGACTACATCTTGGCTACGACATCTTGCAAGGGTCGCAGAGGACTTGGAATAGCGGTCGGCAATGAGCTTGTCCTTGTCCTTCCTCAGCGACTCGACTTCGGCTTCTCGTGTTCTTAGCATCTCCCTGGTATCCTTGAGGGTCTTCTCGAGCAGCTTGCACCGCTCTTCCAACCGAGCGAGCTCGACTTGAGAACGATGGAGTTCGGATTTGGCGGTGTCATGTTCGCGTCGCATAGTGTAAAGAGTGCAGGCTGCAGCGGAGGCACCGATGGAACGACAAGAACATGCACGGGGACAATGGGTTTGCTCTGCAGCATGCGACTTGACACGAAGGTCAGCGCACTCTTTCCGGACTCTGTCGAGGGGGTCGGGGTCGGGGCCGGGGGAGGAATCACGCGGGGTGAGGGGAATATGTTCGTGGTCAGAGTCGGAGTCGTCGATGCCGGTGCTGAGGGTACGGAAGGGAAAAACGGGGCTGCGGAAGGTGAAGAACTCGACGGTCGTCTCGTAGAGGTCTCTGAGATGGAAGTTGGCGACAGGGAGCATGGCTGCAGCCTGGGACGGATAAAACTCAGATAATCACTGATTAGAGCGATTATTCGTTAGCGAGGCTGAGGAGATTTAAGGGCCAGAAGGGACTGGAAATGGAGGGCTTGCGTGTACGCTTGCTGCCTCGAGGCTACCTCGAGGTCCTTTATTTGTATCCCTCTACTCACGTTCAGATCCCGTACATATCACCACTGCCATCCTCGTGTCGAATTCCCGCTGACGATCCTGCTATGCCCTATCATGATCAAATCCGCCTCTGACATGCGCAAGCCTTATAGTGGCCCTGCCCGCTCTCTCGTCATCGCCCTCGATGTCGGGACCACCTTCAGCGGTGTGTCCTATGCAATCCTCGAGCCAGGCGAGATACCGAAAATTTATGGCGTCACTCGGTATGTCCTCTTCGCCCGCGCTTCCCTCTCCTACCCATCGCCCAGGGCAGATTTCCTGGTCAGGAGCACGTTGTCGGGAATAGTAAAATCCCATCCGTTCTCTATTATGACCGGGACGGAAACGTCATGTGTGCGGGTGCGGAGGCAGACAACGCGTCAATCATCTCCCAAGCAGAAGACGATGACTGGATCAAAGCAGAGCTGTATGTCACACCTGGGATCTCAGATATCTCATCCGTCGACCTCGCATAGGTTCAAGCTTCGTCTGCGGCCCAAGTCCATGAAACTCAACATGAACGGCATGCGGCTGAGCTCCCTTCCACGCCACAAGACCGCCGTCGACGTATTTGGCGACTTTCTGCGCTATCTGTTCCAGTGCACGCGTAGCTTCATCATCGACACCCATGCGAATGGCAAAGCCTTGTGGCAAGCCGTTGAACATACCATCGAGTTCGTTCTCAGCCATCCAAACGGTTGGGAGGGCGCACAACAAACCACGATGCGTCGGGCTGCGGTCTACGGCGGGTTGATCCCCGACACAGACGAAGGTCGTGCGCGGATCCGCTTCGTCACGGAAGGCGAAGCGAGTCTTCACGCGTGCGTTCAGAGCGGACTTGCCGCCGACGTTCTCTCCGTATGTTACCGCGCCACCCCCGGAATCTGTTCACTAACAGACCCTTTGCCCTAGAATCCATCTAGGCACGGCTTTCTAGTTGCAGACGCTGGCGGTGGCACACTGGATATCAGTTCCTATGCGGTGCGGGGCACAAATCCACTGGTGATCGAGGAAATCGCACCGCCAGATTGTCAGTCCATCGCGTGCTGGAGAGTGTTGTGCATATGGCTCATTCGAGCTTAACAGGTATCTTTGCCGGGTCTGTCTTCGTGAGCCGGAGAGCAAGAGAATTTTTGGCGGGTATGTCATCCTATGACGACTTTTGTCAGGGCTCACAGCACTCTCACTCAGAGAAACTCAAGACCTCCAAGTACGGAACTCCTGACTCTATCGATCACATCACCAAACGGTTTGACGAGACGACCAAACGACTGTTCCGCGACAAGAACGAAAACCAATGGGTCCCTTTCGGTTCGCCACTCGACAAGGACCTGGCCGTAGGCATACGCGGTGGGTCTCTCAAGCTCACGGGGTGCGCCATTCCCCTCTCATCCTAGGTTTCGCCACTCACGGCCGCCCAGTGCGGAAGTCGCGGAGCTGTTTGAGCCCTCTATCCAAGCCGCTATTACGTCGATCAAGGCGCAGGTAGTGGCGTCCCAGGGTATGATCAAAGTAGGTTTTCTCACGTGCTGAGTGGGGCCACACGTCTTCATTCTTGCCAGTCCGTGTGGTTGGTGGGAGGATTCGCTGCGAGTCCCTGGCTTTTTACTCAGCTCCAAGAGCGCCTTGCACCCATGAAGATCACCGTTAGCCGACCGGATAATCAAACGTGGATCTCTTTCATTGGTTCTTTGATGAGCGTGATGCTTAATGACTGCCCATTTTAGCTCCAAGGCCGTTGCAGATGGTGCCCTTGGCTTCTACTGTGATCACCACGTCTCGGCAAGGGTGTCTAGGTTCGTGTATGGCGTGGAATATCTGCGGGAGTTTGATTTCAACGATCCTGAACACATGGCACGAAAGGGGCGACTCTGTGAGCTTCCTTCCGGGCCCCAGCTTCTTCCCGATGCGTTTGATTGCATTCTCGCGAGAGTAGGACCTCTCACTCCATTACCTCCTTTCCCCTATTCATCGTCCGTCACAGGGTGTGAAAGTAAAGGAATCGACTGTCTTCACACGCAAATATTGCACCGAGCTGACGAATCTTTCCACTCTTTCCGTGTTTGAAGTGGAGATATGGTGCTACCGCGGTGGTGACACGATCCCTCCGTGGATCCTTCGGCAACATGGTATGTTCTCGATGGTTGCCGTCTGTTCTCTTGGCTGACTTTCATTCTCTCAGAGGAATTCTCGACTCTCTGCGTTGTCCGCGCGGATCTGTCACCACTCAGCGGAAGCGCAGAACCGAAGGCAGGGAGGAATGGCAAGACCTATTGGACCATCGTCTTCAGTGTCGAGATTCATTTCGGCCTGACAGAATTCAAGGCACGAATAAAGTGGAACGACAATGTTCGTTTTCTGCTTCATTGCATGAAATACTGTTGACCGTTTCATTTGACTGTACAGGGAAAGACAAAACAGTAAGTTTCCCTACTGCAATATGGCAAGTTTCTCACCTCAGACCGATATCTTATGTCTTTTTTTTTTTTCAGTGGCCCGGCGTCCATCGTGTACAGCGAAAGTGGTCACCGTGCCGGCGAAGATGAAACCGATACCTTCTCCGAAGACGACTTTGGGCCCTCTCGCTCCGCATCGCGGGCACCGTCTCGTCCCGCCTCTGTCGCTCCTTCTCGCGCTCACTCTCGGGACTCTCTCAGCTCTGGGGCCAAGACCCCACAGGGGTCGGGACGATTCGAGACCACGTTCATGGATGCAGTTAGCCACAGTCGTTCCGTGTCTATATCCCAATCCACACATTCTCGATCTCAGGCCTATCACCAGACTCAATCTCAATCTCAACCACAACTGCCGTCAGTGTCGCAGCCGCAACCGTTACCACCAGCACCACCAGCACCACCAGCACCGCAACCGCAGGTCCAACAGCAGCAACAGGCCATCTACACGGACCGTACACTTGAGCGTGAGCGTACTGCCTCGAGCTCTACGTCACGCGCATCCTCGTCTGTTATCCACGTCGAGCGTGACCGAAAGACCTCTTCTGCTTCAAAGGTCTCAAGTTTATATACCTCCAAGTCCCGCGTAGAATCGGAAAAGGAGAGGCGTTCTATCTCAACGATTGAGAGAGAGCGGCTAACAGTGGAGAGGGAGAGAGAGAGGGCGATGGCTGAAAGAGAACGGGCAGCGGCGGAAAGAGACAGGGCCGAGAGGGAGAGGGTGGTGGCTGAAAGAGAGAAGCTCGAGAAAGAGAGGGCTGAACGTGAGAGGGCTGAGAAGGAAAGGGCTGAAAAGGAGAGAATCGAGAGAGAAATTGCCGAGAGAGAAAAGGCAGAGATGGAGAAGAATGAAAGAGAACGGGCTGAGAAAGAACAAGCCGAGCGGGAGAGGATCGCTGCGGAGACGGCAGCCGCTGCTACCCTTTCTGTCCCACAAAAGGGTAGAGGGAGGGGGAAGACATCCAAGAACACGACCAAACAAAACTCACCTATCGACTTTGCCGATACAACTGTCGGCAAAAGCCCAGGAGGGCTCGCTCAGACGCTTAACTCCGTCTGGGGATCTCAATCCAAGGCCGTTACCCCCGCTGCATCTCCCTTACCCCCCTTGGCACGATCCGTAGGCCCCACGACGCCTCGAAGCGAATTTCCCCCCACTGAATCTTCCATGTTCGCACCTCGGGATCTCGAGCCGGCTCCAGCCTTAAGTGAAGCCCAAAACGTACCTCTTGTGATTCCACCTGCAGAGCCGGCTCGGCAATCGCTTGCATTTGACGTTTCTGAGGGACTAGCCATAGACGTGTCTCAGTCCCAAGTAGTTATCAAAGCCGAAGACACGGGCCCTGGACACACGCCAGCCGATACACTCCCAACTGATCAACTCATCTCAGGGACGATGGGAGAAGTGGACGCTACTGCCAAGTTCGTTGAAATGAAGGTGGAAGCACACACCGAGGCGTCAGCGACACAAGAGACGTTCGAGAGCGTCAAGGTAAACGAGACCGCAACCATCAGCGCGTTCGATGGATTCGGTACCTCTGATGCTTCTGCCCAAGGCAATGACCCATCGGGCTGGGGTTCCTCATGGGACACGACCGCCCATACACTGAGCGCCGAAGCGGCGACGGATACTTTTTCATCTTCCGTCGACAACCAGTCGCTCTCGTTTGGGTTCGGCGGGTCAGGGTTTGGAGGCACGACGACCTCGGCATGGCCCATCCGCAAAACGCCGTCGACGTCCAAGCCATCCAAGGGTTTTGGTGGCTCCTTCTTTGGTGTCGGTGGTGAC
>JBBPKN010000412.1:0-42315 GCA_038089275.1 Pulveroboletus cf. rosaemariae
GACACCTCTGTTTCCTGCTTGTGGGTATTTTCTTCTTTCCTGAATGTTATCTCAGGACCTGCCCTTCTGTTTTCCCTGGGTATTCTTTTCCCAGTAGACCTTCTGCTATTCTGTGTCTTCTGGAAATTCTTTTGTTCTGGGTATCCCTTCTTTGGCAATGATTCTGCTCTTCTGTGTCTCCTGGGAATGCTGCTTCTTTCTTTGGAACCCTTCAGAACCCCTCTGTTATTTGCCTTGGGAATTTCTTGTTCTTCCAGCCTTGTTCTGACAACTTTGTTTCTCTTGCCTTCCATTCCCATTTCTTCTGACCTGTTATCCAGGACTTGTTCTTTCATTTTCCCTGGGTTCTCCTTTTCCTTTGGGGATCTTTCTGCTCTTCCTACATCCCCTGGGACCTCCCTGTTATTGTGTCTGTCCTTTTGGTTGGCCTTTCCTTCTGGCCTCCCTCCTGTTTTTCCAGATCCTTCTGGACCATTTTCATTTTGTACCTTGTGCTGTCCCTGGCACCTTTCTTTTCTGTCTCCTAGTTGACAATGGGACATCAACCTTGAGGAGGGAATAGCATCTAGTGACCACACTGGGAACCACTGCTCACATCTAGCAATCCAGTCCCCCTTACTCTTGCCCTTCCCTCTGTTCCCACTCACCTCTCCAGTCCCTCTCCAGTCTCTTCCACCACAGTATTCAGGCCACCTGGTTAACTATCTATCTTTATGCAATGACCAGATGTGCTCTGTGCTGATTGCCCCCTCTGACCACCTTTACCACTAGTACAGTGCCTGACTCCTACCTATGTTGACTGTACCCATCCCCAATCATTTCCAGTTGTCTCCAGCTCTTCCCCAAGTAGCCCACCTCCCTTCCCTAGTTGCTGCACATAGACAATGTGCAATTCAATCAGTATACAGACATTGGTTGTGTATAGGAGGTGAGGCCAGTGAGCAACTCTTAGTGGAACATCCACTCCTCTGGATCTTCTCCAGTTCCCACCATAATATCCTTTGGCTCTGTCCCAGCCCTGAGTTCAGCCATGAAAACCCTCATTCCCTCTCCAGCCTTCTGATCTCTGCACCCTTCCTGCTAAGCATCATGTTCAATTACATGAACACCAGACTCTGCCCTAAGGTATCCCTTTTGGTGGCCCTTCTTCATCTGGATCTTGACTAGGTCATGAAGGAGCCTGTTTTGCTCCCTTAAGTCCTGGTGAATCAGACCACCAACCTCCTTCCATACATGCTATGGCTTGTATGAGTGGCTCATCATGCCATTCAGGCTTACCAATTCCCCTCCAGCTTTCTAGTAGTTCATCAATTCTATCTTTGCTGGTCTTTTTGATGTTTCTGTAATTATTTATTTGGATGATATTCTAATTTTCTTTGCTAACCAGATGTCCCATACCAGGCATGTCTGTGAAGTCCTCTGCCACCTCCAAAAACACAGCCTCTTTGCCAAACCTGAGAAATATGAATTCCATACCAATTTGACTAAGTATCTCAGATACCAGCTCTCCTTTTCAGGGCTTACTATGTCCCCTGAAAAGATTCAATCTATCCTGGATTGGTCCAAGCCTTACAAAGTTCATAACATCCAGTCTTTTCTTGATTTCACTAATTTCTACCACTGCTTTATCCAGGGCTACTCTGATATTATCATTTTCCTGACTCACCTCACCTGCAAATCAGCTTGTTGGAATTTCAACACTTCTTGTCATGCTGCTTTCCAGCACCTCAAGGATGCTTTTACTTCTGCCCCTATTCTGACCCATTGGGTCTCTAATGTTCCTCTTATTATTAAAACTGATGCTTTTAACTATGAAATCACTAGAATCCTTTCACTCTGGTATCCAGACAATAAGATCTGCCTTGTTGCTTTCTATTCACATATGCTTATCATGCCTGAACTCAACTATAATACCCATAATAAAAAGCTTCTGGCCATTTTTACTGTGTTCAAGACTTGGTGACATTACCTTGAAGATTCTGGTGCTCTGATCAACATGGTTACTGATCACAAGAACCTGGAATACTTTGCTATATCCAAGCTTCTGACTTGCCAGCAAGCCCAGTGGTCAGAATTCCTCTCTCAGTTTAATCTGATTATTTGCTTTCATCCAGGTTGTTTAGGTGCTAAACCTGATGCCCTAACTCAATGTTGGAACATTTATCCCAAAGAGGGGAATAGCAACTACACCCATGTCAATTCACACAACTTCTGTTCTATATTCACACAGGAGCAACTTGCTGCATCTCTCTGGGCTTTCTCCCTAGCATCTCTGGTTTTTCAGTCTGCTTCCCTCTTTGACCTCAAAACCCTCCATCATAACATCCTCTTGGCACTCCCTTCTGATTCCACCACCTCTACCCACTTGTCCAGTACTCTTTTGCCCAACTTTCATTGATTTAAAGATCCAGAAGGCTTCTTGCATCTGAACAACTGCATCTATGTCCCCAACACCTCTGACCTCTGCCTTTGGGTTCTCTATTACAAGCACAATCACCCCTTATCTGGATACTTCAGACAGAATCAGACACTGGAGCTCATCTGCCAAGAATATACCTGGCCTGGTATTCAAGCATTTGTCAAAGAGTATGTTTCCTCATATACTGCTTGCACCTGTGTCAAGGTACCCCATTACAAACCCTACAGTTTCCTCAAGCAGCTCTCCATTCCAGAAAAGCCATGGAATTCCATCTCTATGGATTTCATCAAACAACTTCTGGCTTTCTCTGGTCACACTGCCATTCTCATAGTTGTAGATTATCTATCAAAGCAGTGCATCTTCATCCATACAGACAATAAGGTGACCTCCCAGAGCTTGCTAAACTCTTCTTACTCCATGTTTTCTCCAAACACAGAGTTCCCTCTCATATCACCTTTGATCATGGTTTTGAGTTTGTTTTCCATTTCTTCCATTCCCTGGGTCAAGCCCTCAACATCCACCTTCACTTTACCTTCAGGTATCATTCAGAAGGTGATGGTCAAACCAAGTGAATAAACCAAATCCTGGAGCAGTATCTATGCATTTATTGCAACTATTAGCAGGACAACTGGCCCAAACTCCTGCCCCTTGCAGAGTTTGCTTATAACAATGCCTCTAATGCTATCACAGGTGTTTCCCCTTTCTTTGCTAACAAGGGTTACCATCTGAACATCTCTATTTACCTGGAACACAACCTTACCTTTAACTGAGCTTGAGAATACACCATTGACCTCAACTCACTCCATGCCTTCTTTCATGAGGAAATAGCTGCTGCCCAAGTCAAATACCAAGGACCTGCAGATGCTCAACAATCTCTGACACCAGACTTTAAAGTAGGTAACCAGATATTTGTCAAGGCTAACTACTTTAGGACTACACAGCCATCCAAGAAACTTGCTGAAAAGAACTTAGGTTCTTATCCCATTATTACTCAGACAGGCTCACTGTCCTTTACACTCCACCTTCTGAAGAACATGAAGTCCATTCATCTGGTCTTTTACATCTCTCAACTTGAACCCTCTGTCCCCAACATGATCCCTGATTGCATGCAACCACCCTTACCACCAGTTGAGATTGATGGTGAACTGGAGTTTGAGATCTTCAAAATCCTAGACTCAAAGATAGACTGTAGGCAAAGAAATTGCAAATTGCTATATTTGATTAAGTGGTTAGATTATAAGGGTACTAATAAGGAGACTTTGTGGTTCCTCACCACTGAATTAGAGCATGTCTTGGAGATTATGGAGGAGTTTCACCTTCATTATCCAGAAAAACCTGGGCCATCTTATAATTGACTAAGTGAGTTTGTTGATCCAGCAATCTAGTTACAAGATTTTCCCACCTACTCAATGATTGCTTTTTCAACTTTCTCCTCATCCTCATTATCTACTACCATGATCCCTCCAACCTCCACACACAGATCTGACAGCTCCCCCATCATCTTGTCAATCTCTCTATCCTTACCCCCTAAACTTCCAGCATCTTCAGCCTCCACCACCCATGCCTTTCCCAATGCATCAACCAGTCACCCTAGCAGCTGGTTCTTGTACTTCACCTCCTGCCATACCTTCCTGTCCACCTCCCTTATTGATGCCTCCATCAGGTGACAGCCCTCAGCCATCTGCCAAAGACTCTCCTCTGTCTCCTTTGAATCTACCCTGCTACTGGGCACCCCTTCCTCTCCTGCCTTCCATCTCTGCTTTCTCTCTAGTTTTTCCTGGCTGGAGTGATCACACCTCATCTTCACCTCTATACAGGCAAGGCATGACATCAACTTGCCCAGGCTCACCTCACACTCCAGCCCCCAGTTATTATATCTCCAGCATTCTGGTCCCTTCTCTGCTCTCCTTTTGCCCTTGCTGCTACTTGACTTCACCCAGGCTTGGTGAAGTTTCTCCACCTAAACCAGGTTTGAGTGCTAGGTCTTGACTGCAGTTCCAGTACTTACCCATTTCTGGACCACCTCCACTATCTTCCAAGCCTCCTCTGCTTTCTTCTGAGTCTCCTTCTCCTTTCTTCTCATCTTTCCTCACTGCTTCTGCTCAGCATACTTTATATTACCAAGCTCCTCTTTATTATCAATGCACTTTTCAAGATGCTCATCAGACCAGATATGAATGTTGGCAAATAGAGACATAATAAGAGGAACTTGTGTGGAAGTCTCTGGAGTGATATTCATTTTTATAGGCTCCTGGCCAGCTAAACTCTGATGCCTGCTCTGCTTACTTACTAATTAAGAGCATATGCTTAATAGCCTTCAGGAGTTCAGGCCTTAAGAGGGGAATACTGTCATATTCCATGCCAATAGGTCAACTCCACTATGTCTCCAGTGCAACTCTGATTACTTCCACACTATAAGCTACATATTTCCTGGTTTCTATTACCTCCACCCCTTCCTACCTAATGTTGATTACAACTTGACCTATGTTAACTCCATACCATTCCAATACAACTCTGTAGTTTCTCCATTCTCACTTCCTGTTCCTGTTCCTTTCTTTCTCACCTCTTTCTGTCATCATTTAGTTTCAGTTTGACATTACTCAATGTTGTCTCCCCTAACATCTCCATTTATATCCAGAATGCATTGGCACCTGCTCTGCTTATGAGACAACTTCTTTTGTATCTCCATTTCCTCCTTAAATAATCTGCCTCTTTAAAGTATAAGTACTATAGCTCTGTATCTTGTACCTCAGTTCAAATATTGATCATAACATGATGTTATGATCATCCTTGACCCCCTCTTGCTTCATGACTTGATGTTGTATCCTACACTAAGTCTCCCAACTTACCTCACAACTTAATGTCATATTTCTTGGTGGAAAAGCCCTATAGCTTATCCCAGACCTCCAACTCCTTCCAACCCCTTCATAAATCAGGGCACCTGGTACTAGCATAAGGGCACACCACATAAGATGAAGCCAAGCCCCACCCACTCTGAAGTTATCCAGAATACCCCCAGAGTATGTTGTAATTTATTATATTTTCCACTAAAAGGTACAACATCAAGTCATGAGGCAAGTTGTGAGACTTAATGTAGGATATGATGTCAAGTTGTGAAGCAGGAGAGGGTCAAGGATGATTGTAACATTGTGTTATGGTTAATATTCAAACTAAGGTACAAGATACAGAACTACCATACTTATACCTTGAAGAAGCAGGATATCTAAGGAGGGAATGGAGATATAAAAGAAGTTGTCTCATAAGTGAAGCAGGTGCCAATGTATCCTGGATACAAATGGAGATGTCAGGGGAGACAACATTGAATAATGTCAAACTGAAACTAAATAATAACAGAAAGAGGTGAGAAAAAAAGGAACAGGAATAGAAAGTGAGAACAGAGGAACTACAGAGTTGTATCAGAATGTTATGGAGTTAATGTAGGTAAAGTTGTAATCAACATTAGATAGAAAGGGATGGAGGTAAAGGGAATCAGGAAATACATAGCTTAAAGCATAAAAGCAACTGGAGTTGTACTGGAGACATAGCAGAGTTGATCTGTTGGCACAGAATATGACATAATCCTATGCCCTGGGTCCAGACCTGTCATATGACCCATCACATGGCTAGATTAGATAAAAGATTAGATAACCATGTGGCAAATATAAGATAAAGTTATGTGATTGAAAATTAAAAAAGTGTACTATAACACAAAGTGCAGTAAAAATCTTTCTTCTTCCAATAGGCCTTCATATATACCAGATCAAAGCCAACCACCAGGTACTGGTAGCCTTAATCAAGTGTTGCAGACTAACTTTGTTATAGACTAGCTTGCATAGACTCTACACCTAATTCTAACCTAATCTGCCTTGGAGTTATGCCAGTGTCAATGTTGGTTCCAAAGTAAGAAAGAGAATAAGATGGTAAATGCCTAACCCTAAATGAAATATAGGTCTTAGAGATGGGAAGTACTCAGGGTAGCTAGGCCTAAGGAGCAAAGAAAAAACACTGGATGCTTATTAAAATGACTAGATGTCTAAACAAACAAGTGCTCAAAGCTGGAGAGCTAAGAGCTATATAAATGGCCTATTTATACTATCTAGAATGGCACACAGACCACCAAGCATACCAGAGATAAATACTAAAGAAGTAACTGGGCATAGAATAAGGGTAGAGGGTATAACTAATAAGTCATGCATATTAAGGAACTAAATGAAAAAGAAGTAATAGAATGGAAAGAAAGACTTTAGAGTTAATGGATATGAAGACAGTATCTTAGCCTTGAAGCTAAGGAGATCTTATCTGGATTTCTGTCATAGATCAGATTCATTAATCTAGATCCAGATTTAAAATTCAAGGTTAGATGTTATTTAGATTAAATCAGGAGATACCATTATCTGAGATTACTGCTAATTCTGTGCTAATCCTTTAGTTGAGGAATATTTTGAATAGAACTAACCATAGCCTAGGATTTAGCTCAATCTGGCATAGGAGTCTTACAATCATGTAATAAGCACATAACTCTTGTGCTTCTAAACTTATTATTTGTAATAAACTTGTGTTAGACTCTACTAACCCTAACCTTACCCTAGAAGTTGGCTTAAATTCAGATTTAGTTTTGAATTAATAGTATGAAGAATAAAGCAATGAACTTAAAGGAAGAAGTAACCCCTAAGGAGCCAGACTGCCTGAATAATCCATATAATGGCAAGAATACCAATCAGAGTATATCAACAGATGATTAAGGCTGAAGAATCTTAATTAAAAAAATATCTACTATATATACTACTAAGAATGGTACATGGACCATTAGGGCAAAGGGTTAAATATCTAAATAAGGAAATAGAACATAGGGCATGCTGACTGAGGGTATGACCAATGGGCCATGTGGAATGGATATGTATGAAAAGGCTATATAGAATAAAAGTGTTAGAGTTTAGAGTAAGTGGAGATTAAACCATGCCCTTAGTCTTGAAGCTAAGAAGATTCCATCTAGAGATCTGCCATGATCAAATCTGACTCTTATCTAGATCTAGATCCAGATTTATTGGAGATTAGATCAGAAGATGCATCTATTATCTGAAATGCCAGATTTAATCTATAAGCATAATTCAAACCAAGATAAAGAACTCTGAATATCAACTCAATTATATCCTAGGATTTATTCTTGTATGGCATAGGCTTCTCATGATTACATGCTTGATCACATGACTCTTGTGCTTTCAAACTTGTTATTTGTAATAGTATGTGGCAATTTTAAAGGAAGGATTATTGCAAAGCATAGAGAATTCTGGAATTTCTTCAGATAAAATTGTTATAATGCACTTTTTCAATTTTTACTTTTTTGGCATTTTCCTCTCACAACTGTAGCTCTTTACATTGTCACATTATGTGACCTTTTCACCTCTTCACCTTTCACCTCTTCACCCTTTTCACCTCTTCACTATTTCAATTCTTCACATGTCACAGGTCTAGAGCAATCTAGACTCTGATGTCATGCCTTATTGTTTCTTGCTATATTTTTAGATCCCTGCTCCTTTTCTGCCATTGGTTGAATTACTATACAATACTTTAGAGCCAGCACCATTTACATGGTCTGTGCACATACTGTAACAATATAAAAGAAGGTCAGCTCAAGCCTAGATTTTCCCAGTCTTGCACACTTGAACCTTCCAGTTCTACAAGTTCCTTGGCTCTTACTCTTTTCTTAATCTTTTGCCTAGTTCTGGTGGCTCTACATTCAAAAGCTACCACTCAGGACCTTTAGGAAGCATATACCAAGATTTAGGTATTTTAGGTCAATATATCAGCTTGTTGTATTTCAAAAATCATTTTTCAGCAAGATAATAATTTTAAGCATATCTCTAGAAGAGCTCAAATCTGGTTTAAAGAGCAAGATATCAAGCTTCTGAATTGGCCTGCTTAATCTCCAGACCTTAATTCTATTGAATACACTTGGAGTCATTTGAAAAAATGCCTTTTAGGTTATAAAAGGGTATCTACAGGAGTTTATCAATTATAGAATAGGGTGGTAGTAGAGTGGGAAAGGATTTCTATGAAGAAGTGTCAAAAATGAATAGAAAGCATGCCTAGAAGGATTCAAGCAGTTATCAAGGCCAAGGGAGATCATATTAGATACTAAATACCATATTCTATTTAAGGTCAAAAAACTATTCCAATAAGTTGTCATTTTGATATGGTTGCCATGTTACCAAAACATAATCAAATGATTTGATCATTGGACCAATGAAAAGCCAAGAGCAAGTACTGCATTTCATATACTCTGTTATGGTCATAGTGTCAGACCTTGTACAAGAAGTGATAAACTCTAACCCAATATGGATCTTAGAGTTGTGCCAATGTCAATGTCAGTGTCAATTGGAAGAATAAAAGGGTAAGATGGTAAATACCTGACCCTAGATGTAGTGCAGGACTTTAGAGTGGGAAAGTACTCAGGGTAGCTAAGCCTGAGAAGTAAAGTCCAAACACTAGCTTGTCTATTGATATGCCTAGATGGCTAAACAAATAAAGTGCTCAAAGCTGGGGAGCTAAGAGCTACATGGGTGGCCTATTTACACTATCTAGAGTGGTGCACAGACCACCAAGCCTATCTGGGATAAATACTAAAAAGATAACTGGGCATAGGGCAAGGGTAAAGGATATGACTAAAGACCATGCATATCAAGGGTCTAGAATGAAAGAGAAGTACAAGAATGAAAGAGAAGACTACATGGTCAATAGATATGAATGCAGCACCTTAGCCTTGAGGCCAAGAAGATTCCATCTGGATCTTTGCCACAGATCAGATCCATCAATCTAGATCCAGATCTAAGATCCAAGATCCAATGTCATCTAGATTAGATCAGGAGATACCATCATCTAAGATCTGCTGCTAATCCTGTGCTAACCCTTTAGTTGAGGTATACTCTGAATAAGACTAACCATAGCCTAGGGTTTGGCTCAATCTAACATAGGAGTCTCATGGTCACATGCTTGTCATGTGACTCTTGTGCATCCGAACTGTTTATTCATAACACACTCATAGCCTAGCATGATAATTAGTAATTATTGATAGCCATTGCATTTAGTGCAAAACATGCAAATATTGGAACAGTTTTTTAAGCCACTGTATAAACTATGTTACAGGCATGTTCTTTGGCCTGACAGAATGTCACACCATGCTACAGGTGTAATCTCCATTATTTCTGTGACATATGCTATAGAGCTGATTTTAGTTTACAGTTGTTAACTTAATATAAAGCTATGGTGGTTATTTCTTTGAAGCTCTATATTTAGTTCTATCTGAATAACTACTCTGACAAGGATTGGTATCACACAATTCTGAGGGGTACCTGTAGATTAGACCTGGATCTTACTGGTACTATTTGATATAATCACCATTTACCAATAGTCCCAACCAATCAGTCAAGCTTTGATTAACCAGAGATAATCCGTGGGTATTGAGTAAAACTAAGTCGCCGCAGTTACAGCACTCAATGAAACCATAGAAGGCAAGTTCGTAAGGCCAAGCCAACTTAACCCAAAACAGACTGCTGGCCTAGCACTGGCCCAGTGCTTAGAATTGTAGATGTCCCCCCCCTCAGTCACGTATCGAGATGCCAGAAGGATCTAAGCATGAGTTATCGGGAGGTAGGTCCGCACTAGCCGGTTATGACATTTGGGTTCAGTTCCTTCTTCGGACGTCTTGAGGTTTTTTTTTTTGAACTGCTGGCACGGGCGAAAGAGGTCGTCCTGGTTGCCTGACAGGGTACCACAGTACGACATGATTATAGCATGATGTCGTGTATACGAGGAACAGGCCAGTCCGGGAGGCGGAGAAGGAAATGGAAAGGAACATACACTCTGCTTTGTCAGATCGGGTGTGCATCGATACCCCTGTTTGCGCCATATCTCACCGTACCGCATGGCACCACCTTTACAAGATGGTCATTTAGTGGCGTTGTATGTCGTGACGGAAGGCATTGCTTCACTGGAAAGACGTTCATCGCGTCAGATTGGACGACACAGCGACGGTGATGACGAGGTCGAGTTTTCCTAGATTGGCATGCATGTCGAACTGACTCCGGTTGAGCGCGAATGACTCGCCAGTGCATGCAAGGCTTTATCGTGCTGATGCACGGCCGCCCCGATCGACGATAACCAAACGACGCCATTTAATCCTGGGGAGCTAAGCCAGAGGCGAGTGCAAGTCATATGTTTGGATACGAGAGCCAAGGATGTCGTTATGGGTGAACCGAGTACGCAGACTGTCGCGGGATCTATATGTCGGAGAGTATTTGCCATCTGGTAGAGCGACTCCCCCTGGATGGCCCTGGTACTCACTTGTGTATTCTGGCAGTGTTGGACTCGACAAACGAGGTAAAATGCCGTATCACACGGTGCCTCGATATACTTACATCGAGTGATGTGAAATGCTTGTCGTTGCAATAGACAAGTTGCCCTGAAATCGCAAGTATTCTCGTCAGGGCAGCTCGACACAGCTTTAAATAATTAGGAGGCTCTTGCATGTGACCAATTGCTTCCAAGGTGAACGTACTGTATGTAGTGATACGAATGCCACTCGAGACAGACCAGCTGCTCAGCGTATGCGAGATGTGCGTAATGTTCCAGTACAAGTGTACGTCAAGTTAATGCATGTCAGTGTACTATACAGTAAGATAGTCGTCCATGAGAGTCGTGGCTGTGGCGGCCGACGTAAATGCGTAGTGGTCAGCATTAAACTATTACAGTTATATCCTGAGGCAGAGTGCCTAAGCTGCCGGATCTGATGGAGGCGAGGAATGACGACTCACCATCGCGGCTGGATATGTCGCTCAGGGTAGAGATGCATCATGATCTGGTCTGTGATGAACTCTGCCTCAACTTGGGACGATGGTCTGTGCTCGCCACCAAATGGTCGTCTGGTTGGGAGTTGTGGTGGCCGACCGACGTCGCTTGGTCGGGAGGAGCGCAGCATCTGGTTGGTGCGACTCGGAGGACCATACCCAGGGCGTCTCTTGTCGTCTATTGCGAGGTAATCAGGAGTTTCCCTTCCATGTCGGCGATAGTTTAGATCAGGTTTCCGCATCCCGGATATTGTTCGCTTCCGCTGTTCTTCTTCCGCGGCGCGACGTACCAAAGTCACTTCCTTGAGATAGCGTTCCGTTTCTTGTGCGCGAGAGGAAGAGATCTTGTACGTCCCTTCGCAGTAGAAGCCGCCAGGGACACCACGACATTGGTAGACACCCTTGACAGTCTGCGGACTATTTGGAAAGATACAGTCGCGTTGAGAACACTTGTTGTGATAAGGCGAAGGCCAACCCGGAGGAAGCGTCGTGGACTTTGGCTTTCTCGAAACTAGGCACCACATCTTCAGTCACACACAAGGTAAATTTAGACGGGCGTACGCACAGAATATCATACGAGCTAGTCTGAGTGCAGGGAGAAGTCTGAGCTGGGAAAGAGAGGCGGCCTGTGCTTATACCCCTACTGGCCTTATAAAGGACCGTGTAACCATGGGGCACACGGCGCAGACATGCATTAAAATCGTGTTAACGTGATGAGGTCACTTGCACTGCAGGAGGGGGCATCGCCGCCGCCTCGGCTGGTGTCGCGCCAATTTCATAGTGTGATCCGATTCGGAAAAAATTCCGACAAGCCGACTACAATAATTCCTTAGTCTCGGGCATTGTCTCGAGCATGTCGGAAGGATCAGCAAACCCTATACAAGGGACAAGGAATGCTAAATCGTTTGTGAGCCGAGAAGTTGGGAAGCAACTCGGGTGAGAACACCGACAAGGGACATGGGCGTTTACTTACTCGGCTGGTCATTCAATATTCATGACGGAGGTAGCTTAGTCATACAAGCTACCGTATGTCACGAGCTGCTCGCACATCCACTAACACTTTGTGGCCATCAGCGCGGCACTGTTCAGTTGCCCAGCACCTGCGCCTAGTCATGGCTGCGGACGCATGGCGTGATTGACGGCTTGCAACCTCCCACGTTGAGGTTGCTAGCAAGGAATTCCAGGGCAATTAGTCAGGAGTAGCGTAAATTTCGCGGGTGCTTCGAGTAATTCATTCAATCCTCGAGGAGAACACGAGGCGGCCGAAAGGCGGATGAGATACTCCGGATTCCCAGCAGGCTCCAAACCCATGGGCATCGACCGCGGCGTGTGCGTGTCCCAGCCGACAGATCGTGATTGATTTAGTACCCGAGGCTACAAAAAGACTCGAGCTTGGTTTTCCTTTGGATATGAACACGCACAGTTTAAACATCCCCCTTTTTGCCAAGAGACACCGTCGAGATGCGGTTCATCGATAGCTTGTACTCGATGGCCTATTGTCTATTGAGTGGGTTTGTTTGTAGGGCAGTGCATTCACGTGGCCGTGTTTGGCAAAGGCTTGGGAGACCAACAAACATCTCGGTTGACTTGGACAGACAACAGCGACCATACCACTTCAATGGCACAAAAACGAAAGAGAGTCGACGCCGAGTTGGAGCACGGGTCACCCAGCCGTAAACGACCGTCTGGCATCACTCTAGATTACCCGAGTCTCGCACATGCGCCACCAAAGCCACCGCCATTCCAGCAGCCAACCCAATTGCTCACTTTTTCGTTTACTCCTGATCACGTTCTCAAATTCGATGATTCTGCAATGCGCTACTATATTGATCCTCCCCGCGGAGCTGACCTGGGATATGGGTATGATAGGTGGATCAGACGACCGGAAGAACGCGGTCGGTTGGATGCGCTCTTACAGGCATGGGTGCGATTCAGAAGAACCATGTGCGAAGGACCTTCTTCATCCCTATCCAAAGTGCCTGACATCCATGTCATGAGCTGGAGAGGGATCATGACAAAGTGAGTCTTCGTCCCTCCATGTTTCAAAGTGGTTATTCATATATACTTTTGTGAGAAAGGATCCTCATAGCACCTTATGAAGAGCGGGATAGTTGGGAGCTCAACGTCATGCGCGTTGGTGGGACCTTGTACTTTGAGGAGCAATTGAGCGACGTAAAGCTCAAGGACAAGTAAGAGGTTTGCTCCCGACCAGCCTGCAATACTCATCACTTCCTTTTAGAAATGAGATGGAACCTCGCCAGCGACGGATGACGTACTATGGCTACGCATTCGAATCCTACTGCACAACCTGCACTCCGGGGCGTCGAGAGGATACTTCATCACATGCTCGAGGTTGGGGTGGGGACGTCAATACTAACATTCAGTGGTGCAGCGTCGTGAAGACCAAGCTCGGCGACCGCAGAATTGTCATTGGAGGAGAGGTTGACTGCGTTCGGGGTGGGTTCCACAAGTCATGCTGACGTGTCCAAGACGGAGACTCATGGTCAACTTCCCGGTAATACAGGGAAATACTCTGAAAATACGGCAAACTTTGTCGAGTTGAAGACGTCCTTGACTATCAGGGGTCCCCCAGACGAAGCCAAGTTTGAAAGGTATGCGTCCGCGGATCTATACTTTCCCGCAAGAATAACTCAACCTCGTGTAGAAAACTACTCAAATTTTATTTGCAGTCATTCCTTCTGGGGGTGCCAGTACGTTAATCTGGTACTCTGCCACAGCAACCTAGTAGTTTATCGATATCCACGGGATAGGAAATCATCGTCGGTTTTCGCAAGCCGTCTGGGCAACTTGTGACGACTCGGTCGTTCCGAACCGTCGAGATACCCCGCTCGGTGAGGGGTAGTCCTGGAGCATGGGATCCGCTTATCTGCCTAGACTGGGGAGACAAGTTCCTGTCGTTTCTGCACAACACCTTGCCGATGAACACAGGGAAAGACGTCTGGCGCGTTATATTCACGCCCAAGGTAGGCATCACCGTCATGATGCTCGATGCATCGGCGGTAGAAGACATTATGGGGGGCGATGATCGCGTCGGATTCTTGCCCCGATGGTACTGGGACGAGATGGGGCTCGCCGCCGCCGACGGATCTGGTTGCAAATCTGCCCATCGTGGCGAAGGCCAAGCTGGCGAGAATGGGGTTCCTTCAGAGTGGCGGATTTGATTCAAAGGAGGTCATCTGATATGGTGTCCCTCGTGGGCTGATGCCACGCTCGCCAACTGGTATGCGGTTTTTATTAGTTTGTGTGTTGCGCGTGAACTCCGGTGGTTGTCGCTGCTCTAATTAGTCGGCCTTACACCTGGTGCTTCGGGTTATTTGGCACCATCGCGCGGTTCGTTTCAGGCCAGCTCAGCACGCTTCGCAAGCGGACAGGGCACATGCCTGGTCTCCCCTCCCCCCCGGTAAGAGCCAGAAACCCTTGTGAATTACCTCCTTGTGTCCTCATCGTGCTTTCATGTGAGCCCTCGAAAGTGTGTATGAGATACGTAGCATATGTACACGCAGGCACAAATCGGAACGTCTGGGTGTAAAAGCGTGGGAATCAGGATGAATAAGACGAGCGCGTCGCGCGTGGTTGCTCCCTAACGCGCTCCTCACCATTTCACACAGCGGGCACCGCATCCCCATCGCTCCCCTCAGCAGCGTCTGACGCCGTCCCCACGTCGCTCACTAGAGCGTGCGTTGTGTATCTCTGTACGACTCGTACATATATCTCCCCCATCCAGCAGCGGACGCGCGCCAATGGTGACTCCGTCGTCGTCGGTGACCTCTGCGTCGCCCCCCGTGATGTACACACAACCACACAGCCCATCCCTCTTAACAGACACGGATCCGTTGGAGAGAGAAGATAGAGAGAAGGCCATTCGAAAATTTTTGGCCAGTGCCGAGCTTTCCGTGGTAAGTCCCGTGTTCCCTGGCACCCGCGAGACGCGTTGGCACCTTAGTGTGTCGCGCCAGTAGTCGTGCCTCCATCGTCCTGAGATGCTCGTATGCTGTTGTATGCATTGTTTATCCCTACTCTACACTCCTGTTGTATCATACATACCCACTAACGTCCCCTGTTTCACACCTTCCAGGTGGTACGTGGCCTCCGCGCCCGCTTGTCATATGCTTCATACAAGGCTACCCATAACATCCCCCACATTCCACTTACCGATCTTGAAGCCAAGACCCAAGCAATGTCAGTTGGCCCGCCTCGCCTGATCGGCACCAAGCGCAAGGCTTCTGGGTCATATAGCTATCATAATAACCCCACTATGCAGGGTGGTCAGACACGCAGGAGTGGTAACATTTCTTCTTCAGCTGTATCTGGTTCATCGACAGCTGCTCCCTCGCGTTCTCATTATCATCTCATGGGAGCACCATCTTCCTCGAATTCGCCTCAGAGTCTCTATACCGCTCTTCTCGGATCTCCCCCGCTGAAGCAAGCACGCACAGTGCACAATTCAGCTGATCCTCCCGTGCAGGCACCGTCTCGTTCGACTGCCGGATCTCGTGGACGCTCGGGGCAACGGGGGCCCAACTCAGCACTTGTAGCGCGTAGTATCGCTGAGGGTACCCGTGCTCAGTCGCGTAGTCGAAAGGAAGAGGCTTTCCGCGTGAAACCGAAGAACAGCAAGGGGAAACAGAAAGAATCCGCGGAAGAAGCTGCGGATGTGGAGAGGAAGGCTGTAGCCACGCTCACGTCACTTCTCCAGTCACGTCCATCAATTGCCAGCGTATCGTCTCCTCGTTCGTCTTTGTCCGCCGGATCCGAAGGCTCTTTCCACTCTCTCTCTCAGTTTGCCCAGAGTTCGACGCGAACCACTACTGCCACTTCTTCGCTATTGTCATCAGTGGATTCATCCTTCTCCATTCCAGCTGTTGCTAGGGCTGCTACTCCCCCTCGAACAAATACCGAAAATATATACTCTACCCCACGTGCTGACGATGAGGAGGCAGCAAACTTGATGTTGTATTTGCACACGTCCCCGTCCCCCGTGCGTCCTTCCACGGTACGGGACAGGGATGCAAAAGACTTGACTGCGTTTCGGGCATTAGGTGGCGGTGATTCGCTCCGCGCAAAGGGCAGGGTACTTTTCTCTGGAGGAGATGATGGGAGAAGTCCCTTGCGGAGCGAAAGCAGTCTCACTATCGACACCTTTCCCGGGAGTCAAAATTCCCGGACCATGAGCCAACCCCTTGATCCTGTAAGCGACGGTTCAGGATCGTTAGCTCCTGCTGCTGCGATGGAGCCAACAGTAGTCCCCCCGACTCCTGCATCTGTGTCCTCTCCCACGTCATCCCAGTTATTTCCCGCTTCCTTATCGCCTTCGGGACGATCAGAGGCTCTGTTTCCTCATCCGCAAGCTTCGCCTACTCCCGGGAGTGTTCCGTTTAATTTGAATGATTTTATCAATGTTTCCCCCTCGCCCGCAGCAGCTACCGTACCTCGCTCTGCGATTTCGTTAAAGTCAGGATTAGGCGCAAACCTGCGCACAGACCTAGGACGGAAGTTATTTGAAGAAGAGCAACATCGTCATCATCTTGCAGCAATTCCACATGACCACGGTGATGGGTTACGGCACGAGAAGAGCGGAAGCAGTCTGGGAGCAAGTATTGATCTCTCGACCCACTAAATTCTGGATCCCCGATTTCTAGGACAAATTACCATCTAACTCGCCAATGTTTCGACGCTTATCCGGCAATCCAGTCATATGCGGAACAACTGTTGTATTAAGTACATCTGTATCAACCACACATCGAGCTGGACGACGTTCGGCAGCAGTAACCTATTCAGTTGTCTTCATATGTCACAGCAACGCATGGATCCAGTCGTCCCATGCACATGAATTACGAGTGTTTGTGCAACGGCCAACCTCACGTACCGCTATCTATCTAGTTTCGACGTTTCTATCTTTATTATCCAGCTTTCTCGCTTGATTCTTGTGCGAGGGGTATGTTGGGCAGTCATTGAGCTTCGACTCTTGCCGTCTCTACTTTGACATGATTCCTGTCACTAGCTTGGAGTCAACAATTCTTGCTTACTCCCTTTCCCTTTCCTCTACTAATAATGTCCCTACTTTACCTGCCCGGTCAGGCTGTTTTTTTTTGGTTTTCTCTGACCAATGTACCCATATTCCACCAATTCCAGGCCTTTCTTTTTTTTTCTACTTTGTAGCGTGTTGACTTGTGCTGTCACCTGTAGAAAGACACATGATCGCAAGTTTTTATCTCCCCAGGACAGCGAGCAACAAGTGCGATGTGGGGAAAGACGAGCGTTCGTTCCTAGCTGTGTTGAGGCCTTGACTATACGGACCTACGAGCGTGTGCGTGCGTGCGTTCATGTTCGAGACCAGAATTCGACGTCTGACCGGTGTGAGATTTGGACGTTGGCATGATAGAAACTGCCTTGGACAACCTGACACGCGTGCCGATTAGTCGAACTGGATGAGCCTCGGTGGGCCTTTCGCGACGTGTGTATTAGATCTGCTGCGAGAGACCCGGCGTCACTTGGGATCAAGGCACAGAACGGGAGCGTCAGTCTCGAGAAGGGATCACCATAAGCGAGCGTCCCAAACGTAAGATTACCCTTGATCAATGTGGGGTCCAACACAGCCCTGGGCTCTCGTCCGAGGGACTTTGCGTCCGCACTCTAGGTGGTACTGAAGCAAGCGCCACGCCCGGACGTGTTTTCTAAATCATTCCGCAGTGTTACTTGTTCCGCAGACCTCACGTACGAAAGACATGAACTGTATACACGTCGCTTGGGGCCGGATGCTAATCGACGGATTCTCCAGCACGCGTGCCCGTATTCGAAGCGACCTCTACGGCTTTCGCTTCACTTTCACGACACGCAACCTGCCAAAGGTCTAGAATCGACGTCCAATACCTCTTGGGATCGAGGCGCATGTGAGCAACGTGAGCGCTCTCCTCGTATACCTCACAGCGTACGTTGAAGCCCGCCTTTTTCGCTGCTTCGGCGTGTCCTTGCACCTGCTCCCATGGCACCATTTCATCTTTCTTGGAGAAGACGTACAGCCGGGGTGTCCGCGCGCCCATCCAGGGGAGGAGACGGGGCCGAAGGAGCACCTTGAGGTATAGCGTCTCCGATGTTTCTGCTCCGAAGACGATACGTAAAGACAGACGGAGCGCATGCATGAAATACAGGATGAACAAGGCAACGTATCGAGCGACTCGGTTCCGGATGGCGATGCTGAAGGCCAAGCCGATGGTACGGAAGGACCCAATGCAAGGAGACGAGTCTAGGACGAGAGCGCTTACGAGCTGTTCCGACGGAAACGTGGATGGGTATTTCGAGGACAAGAGACGGCCAAGGGATGTCAATTGGTATCCTCCACCTGGCTTGACGTGTTAGAGCGCGCTCAAGTGACCTGTAAGGTCCTGACTTCCATACCGTTTGAGAAGGAGTGCACAAGAATGCGTGGACGAACACGAACGGTCGCCTGTGTGGCGCTGTTGACTGCGGGGAGACAACCGAGGGCTTCGAGGGCTTCTATGACGGGCAGAAGTCGGTTTTCCTACAGCGATACATGAACGAGCGCTCGAAATGCAAGCTTCTTTTCTCCCTACCCTCTGTCTTCCCGACGTCCAGAAGAAGGACGGTCCACATTTCACGATGATCTGGGTAGCATGAGGGTATAGTTCTGCGTATTTCTGGGAATAGTGTTGCAGGTGGCGTGTCTGCGCTCCCACTATGTTGTTGGAAAGGTCGATTGAGTGTCTAATCGACATATTCTATTGGACCACGTACTCCAGCCAAAAATTAGGATGACACTGCCGAAGACGATCGTCATCCAATCATCATGCACTAGCCCAAATATACATACTTTGGCCCAGACTTGTTCGGCTGCGAGGCCGTCGCGCTCACAGGAGCGAGACTGATGTAGACTCCCGAGCCGATGGTAACAAAACCTGTAGGAGGTTGAGGACGTCGCATTCTAATCGAGGAAAAGCCAAACAGAGACGCGAGTAAGACTGATCAACGAATGGGAGTTGGCCGGCCAATAGCCAACCGACCGCAGTTCAAAGTGTGCACATCATAGTCGGCATTATGCGAGGTAACTTTCTAATGGCATATCTACGTACACGACTCTCAGCGCATCTCCTCCTTGGCTTAAAGGCCAGCACTAGATTGATTCACAGTTCTTCCAGTTTTCCAAAGCCTCCTGCGGTCGTGTCACTCGTCCCTGAGCATGAAGAGGAGGCACGCGCATGGTTATCTAGCTTCCGCACCGCGGCGACCATACCTAAAGACCTGGTTAAACTCTCATTTTCACGTAGCTCTGGTCCTGGTGGTCAAGTTGAGTATCTGTTACGCATCATAAAAAAGGCCTTTGAATCAGGGAGGAAGTCGCCGTCGCTGATGCCCCAGTTTAGAATGTCAACAAGTTATCTACCAAAGTAACCGCTCGGTGTCGCGTTGATGCACCATGGATACCACCATGGGCTCGAGAGGGCCTGATGCGGAGTGTGAGTTTTTATTCGTAGCTAGCTATCTGCGTGACCCCTATCTTTTTTTTCTATTTTCAGCCGTACTATGTAAAATCAACGCATTCCCTCTTGATGACATCTAGTGCCTCCCGCTCTCAGGCATCTAACGTGGACGACGTGCTTGTAAAGGTCTGGACCAGTTTAGAATCCAATGCTGGTTTTGTTCGTTTATACGATGATGCTGCTCAGCTACATACCTTGGTCGCAGACTCAGCAGCGAGTTTGATTACAAACTCTCCAACCCAGGAACAACGGAAGCGTGTAGCCAGTTTCCAAAAAGCGGATGACGCACGCAGACGGCTGCAAAAGGATAAACAGAGTGCCACGAAAAAGAGCAGGTCCAGCAGGGACTGGGATTGATTTCGGACCAACCATTCCCATAGCCTGTATAATGCCGGTTCTTTCTATCACAGACGGTCATGTCGACCAGAGAAGCAATTGCGTTGTACTCACACCTCGACTTCAAGTCTCGTCGTCTGACTGGAGGGATGCAGTACGGTTTTCCCTCTATTTTTTGTGTTGTCAGTCTTCATGTCCCCCGAATTCCTCGGAAACTGCTGTAGCCACGCGATCGATCCAGGCGAATACCTGCGGGCGCCCACCTGGGGCATGACCACCGGGAGATCTGTGGCTTGGAGTTCGGCATTTGCTGACAACCAATGTCATTCTACGCGGAGGAACAGGAGGGTGGGGCGATGAAAGATGGTGTGGGATGGCTAACGTTTCCGGTCGCCTTCATTTGGATAGGTCCGGCCTTGTTGCTGTGTCAGTTGCCACATCATGTTCGTTGGATCAAGACTCGTTACCAAATGTTGATGACGCTGAGTGCCACATCAGAGTTTCCTATTAGCTGTGTGGGCGTCTGTTCTTTGGAGGGTAGCCACGACACCCGCGGGACTCCAGCAAGCAGCCCGGAGGCCTCGTTTCTACGTGAAGAAGCTGACACAACCAAATGGGGAGTACACCTCTAGGGAAACCAGATATAAGTTGCGATCTTTCAAGATTTGAGTATGCGCCGTATCACATGTGTCATACAGCATATCTGGTGAGAGGTACGTATGGATCTGCCAAGGACGAAACTAGACTCGATAGTTTAGCTCATGATCCATTTAGTGAGTCGATGGATGAAGTTCCTCCATCAGTTGGCCGCGGTGCAGACCGCCCAATGCACGTCCATAACTCCTCTACGCATGAACAGAGTGCCGCATTTTGGGCATGGCCAGCGATACTCCAGATGTTTCTCCTGCACGTGTCTGACGATACAAGCTTTGCTTACTGCTTCACCACAATCATCCCATCGACATGTAAGCCGTGGAGCGTTATTCGCTCCATGAACAATCTTCAGATGGGCAGGAAAATCTTGTCCGTGGACTGTAGCACCGCAAGGTGTCCCATTGGCGACCCATCCGCAGTGATAACGCTTCAGTCCCAAGCCGAAAGCGACCAGCCGGCAAGCATGCTGAAAAATAGGTCAGTGTCCGATATTATTCCTAGAGGATAAGGAAATGGGTTACATCGTCGTTGAATGAGTTGCTGAACTCCATGTATCGAAGAGCGACTTGCGATCGGGCACTTAAGCCTGAAAAGACTATACAGGATTACATCGTCATACTTCTTTAGGGAGCGGACCTCGGGATGAGCCGAGATGCTGTTTGAACCCTAGTAGGCATACCGGACCGAGTCCCTGCCTATGATGGATATGATGGTCTGGCTGAACATCCCCTAATGAATCTCAAGGGAGGAAGGCAGAGCAAAAAGCTACTGGTCCTCAGGAGGAGACCACTCACTCTAGTGATGGAAGTCAAGTGGCAGTAGAACCATGTTCAATACATGGACTGTTGATACTGAAAATGTTCTCCTTTACATTGTTAAATTGAACAAGGCTATGATGGTAGATGGAAGTAATTTTAAAGCCTTATCCTGGAGTAATCTAGCTAGCAAGTTCCTCTCCCTGCTACTTATGGCAAGTCTACAACAGCTGAGAGTTGCAGGGACATAGTGATTAAAAAAAGTATTGCAATGTCTAACTCTGATGTAGTGCATGAAGTGCACCACAAACACAAGTAGAAATCATGCTTAGCTTTGATGGAGTGAAATGTACTACAAATCCTTGGCTACCACTTTGCCTCAAGCACTGCCTGCACCCTTCTAAGTATGTTTTCATTCAATTTCTAACACATCTCACTAATATCTCTTCTTACTTCTTCTGAATTCTGTGTTATGACTGATAATCCCACTAGAGGATTTTTTCTTTTTTACAAGCCTCCTTTTAAAATACTTTCAGAGATGCTCCATAAAATTAAGATCAGAAGACTATGTGGATCATACCTTAGTTCTAAATTCCTGCATTTTCTGTCACTTCTTGACATTTCTGCAGATGTGCCTGAAATTATTATTCTGCTGAAAGATGATGATAGAAAAACTGAGACCATATTAATCCAAGGTTATCTGGAGTTTATTCTTCAAAATTTAAGGATATGGATTTTCATTTACTCTGCCATCAATTTTGATTGCAAAGCCAAGTCTCTGCCAAGTCATGCAACTCTACATTATTAAGAAATCTCCTTTAAATTTCACAGTTTCTTACTGTATTTGAAAAAGTAGGGTTTACATAGATAACACAGTTACCCTAAGTGCTGCCAAGTATGAGATGAGTTCAACCAAGCACAGGTCAGTCAAGTTAGAATTTCCTGATGTGGAATATTCGCCACTTTTCTGTGCCCCTTGACTTGCTTTTCCCAGCACAAGAACATGCCGGAAACAACAGCGGGGAGGCCAATGTTGATAATCTCGATGCCATATCAAACAAGGATCCCAGCGAGATGTTATTTGGTAATCAACATCGAGTTCGAGGGGAATGGAATAAGCCCGCGCACTTAGACATCGCAGCTATGTGCGGCGAGACGGTGCAACAATAAGACGAGTGCATTGAGCCAGATGACAGGCCAGCTGATCATTTCGGCGGGCGAGCAAGAAGAATCGGGAGATTACGAGGACGGTCGAGAGCACCAAAGCGATGGAGATAGCAATGAGGGCGAGGTGGAAAGGGTAGCGCAGCGATGCACAAGATCACGCTTACCTACTGACTCATTCCCGCTCCCTTTTCTTCTTTCTCCCTCGTCTTTCTTCTCTACTTCACTTGTACTTTTTCTTTCTTGCCACCTTTAAGCCACATTTATCTCTTCCTTCCACACTGAACCACTGAAGTGTAAAACTGCAGGATACTTGTAGTCACTAAGTATCCTAACGTAACTAGTGATCCGAAGTAACTATTAGCTTATGTAAGTGGTAGAGCGTAGGTAATCAATAAATTCTAACATGAAGTGCTTGTCCGTCGAAATTCGAGTGGCTAGTATGAAACACACATCTATGACATGACACCTATGACATCTCCCCTTAGATGTCATCTTCCCTTTCAATTTCCCCTTTCCTTTACTTTCGCTTAGTTCACCCGGACACAGTGTACAGCCCGCAGGATGAACAGCGCACCGGAGTAAGTCACGATACATAGCCCCCTCCCTACTTCGAGCGCTCGTGATTGAAGTTCTTGTCATAGTATCGATTTGTGATTGAAATAGGTTCGTTGTGGAAGTAGGAACGGCTGATTGCCTTGCCGTTCAAAAAAAGAACAAGAATTTCCCGAAAATGCAGGCGAATACAGATAGACGTCCACTTAGATAGCGCTAAGTCGAACCCCTCATAACCCTCACGTGTCGGGAGACGGGCTGGTGGATGGTACAAGAGGTGACCTCGTCATGTAGTGTTTCGGCCCGCGGGTCTACGATCCCCAGTAAGAAATCACAGTAGAAAATCGGACTGTTCACGTGTGTGTACGGTCAGCCTCCAAAGCCTTCGCGTTTCGGTCTCCTGCAACTGACTGATCAAAAAAATCCCAATCCACCGAACATGTCCGGGTCGAAACCCTCATATTGGAGTTCACAGCATCTCTTCATGTCACTTTCCATAGACGCCACGGCCGCCGCGATCGAGTTCGTCGGAACGACTATCTTCCTCCTTCTTGGTCTGGGCGGTATCCAAGCTGCAACTGGCGAGGCGCTCCAAAGCGGATCCACTATCGAGCATGTATTCTACATTGCGACCTCCATGGGATTTAGTCTCCTCGTCACCGCTTGGCTCTTTTACCGTGTCACGGGCGGACTGTTCAACCCCAACATCACACTCGCGCTCTTCCTCGTCGGAGTCGTCGGTCCTGTCCGATTCGTCTTCTTCAGCATCGCACAAATGGCGGGGGCGATCGCTGCTTCGGCGATTATATATGGTCTAACCCCTGGACCACTCAGTGTCAAGTGCGGTATCCGAGGTACGATTTCCCCGACGAGCGAGGGCTGACTGTTTCGTTTGTTTTCTAGCACCTTCCTACAGCGGGGGGTAAATTTGACCCAGGGTGTGTTCATAGAGATGTTCATTACGGCTGCGCTCGTCGTCGCTGTACTCATGTTAGCCGCCGAGAAACATTCCGCCACGCCGTTTGCTCCCGTGGAGTATCTTCATTCGTTTCTGCCCCAGAAGCAGCTGACCATCGATGGTATAGGTGGGCATCGGACTGACGCTGTTCGTCGGACACCTGTGGGTCAATCGCTGTGTGGCTTAGCCTGCAGAGGATACGGGACACTCATTCACCAAGTCCAGGTTCGCTGTTTTCTATACCGGCGCGTGTATGAACACTGCTCGTGCGTTTGGTCCCGCGGTCGTCACCGGTTTCAGTTTTCCGGGGCACTCTGAGCATTGGGTAGTAAGTCTATTTTTTTTTAGGAAACTCCCATGGGGCCATCCCGCCAACTTCCCTTCGCAGTACTGGGTCGGACCGTTTCTCGGCTCCCTTCTTGGAGCGGCCTTCTATACACTGCTCAAGTCGTCAGTCACACTTCCCACACCTACCGTATTTCGCTGTGATGACAACCTTCATTCTTCATAGCATCAACTACCTAGAGTTAAACCCCGCACAGGCATCGACCAAAGTAGAGGACTCCCCACCCACACCGACTATTTTTGCAACCGAGAGTATAACGGAAGATACCGAGGCCTCTGGCAGTGTGGGTCCTCCGCCAGCTCCGAATGGACAAGGGAGACCAAACGTAGAGTAAAGTGTAGCGCTGTTACCAGTCAGATAAATGGCTCTCAATTCAGCTGTCAGTTGCCTCGAGTGTGATAATCCTGAATAGATGAATGTGAGCCAGAATAGTGCTTGTGGTCTGTCACTTTGTGAGGGGCAATGACATCCAGTCTCTATTAGGGACGCTTTACAAAGTCTATTACAAGCTTCTTGAATTCATTAGGCCTAGAAACGGGGAATCAACATCGTTAAAGGTGTGCAATGCAATGGACTCTTACATCTCAGCATGTACTGCGCGCAGGGTCAGCAATGCGTAGGGCGTGCAAAATGCGTCGACTTACTCCAATGCCCGGTATCAAGTTCTTCGATGGTGCTCCCAGGGAAGAGATCCCTTATAAGCGACCGATTATGCCGATTGATGAATCTGGTAATATCAGGAAATAGAAAACACTCGCAAAGGGATGCCACCTACTTGCTCTTCGATCCCTTGACGAATAATGCACGTCCGTTCCATGCTTGCTCGCCAGGGGCATAAGGGAACGACTCGATCTCGGGTCTCCCTTCTTTTAATATCTCTATCGGTACTCTGAACCTTAGTGGTGATTGTCCAGTGCTTAAGTTGGTCAACAGAAATGCGCGGACACTGGGGTCCTGGAATCCCAGTCGGTCTCCAGATCACGGTGAGATAAAGGTCACACCTCCTCAAACTTTTCTAGAATGTCGCTGGCATCCTTACGAGAATGAACATTGCTCGCCTCCACTTCCTCCATGCCCTGGATATGCGAAATAGTGTCAGCGGATATGCTGCCGCGTGCGGGGGTGATGTCGGATATGATGAGATCTCTTAGGAGATTACTAGGTGTTTGCGGATTGAGAGCAATCGCCATAGCAACTTTTCCGCCCCTTGTAAACGTGCATGAGACTACGTCCACATACAGGGAGATAATGAACGTACATAGAATGTCCAAGGAGAGAGATATTTGATAAAGATAGTCGCAGACAAAAATTAAGGACATCCGCAGCCATGTGAGTATAAGTCATGGGCCGAACATGGGGCGAAGAACCATGGTTACGAAGGTCCTGCATGGCTTTGTATTATTCCAACACGACTCACGCAGAGAGAACTAGAACCAGCGCACCAGGGTATATACAGGGCGCCCAAGGTCGCGCGCAAATGCCTTGGAAAGTGACTGCCAATTCCGCTTGGAGCCACTGTAAGACAGCTCTTCTCGATCAGCGGTAAGGAAGAGCTAAAGAGTTACGCACAAAAATCCGTGGAGGATAACGAGGGGCCGTTCAGTGTTGTTTTCATTTGACGGAATGTACTCGTCGTACTTTAGTTCAACCGAGGTCACCCCAGAAAAAGCTCTTCCTGTTGCTCTCGGTTAACTTGACGTGGACTGCAGCCCAGTATAAAACTTACTGGCTAGGCAAGTCTGAATCGACCGACCAAATGGATGAACAGTAGCGTTCCGGGAGATCAACGACAACATGGATGCCCAACCTAGCGTACAAGAAATTGAAAACAAGTGGTGTCGCCCCACCACCTGAACAATTACCCCGGACGCGGGCTCGACTGACAACGGCAAGCTTGAACAAAATACTATCCTTTTCCAGGAATCTTTTCCACATGGAAAACTTTACGTAACAAATGAGCCCTTGCTCATACCATCTCAACCAGTGGCAGCATTATAGCAAAAACAATACCATTCAGCTCCAACAATTCTGGTAAATACATTCTATGTGGAATGATCCAAATCAAATGACTCTGAAATTCAGTGTATTAGAACTTAGGGTTTTGGATAGCAGAATACTATTAATCTTCAGAAAAATATTATTATAATCTTGGCTGCTAACAAGGGCAACAAGGCAGAGACAAGTGAAAAACATGAGACTAATCTCTAAACCAGGGCTAGGCAAAGGAAAGATAATAACTCAAAGAATCCTTAAAATTAAGGAAGTAAATTACAAGAAGTCAAAAAAGATTAATTATATAAATGCTTAAGTCTAAAAAGACTTAATACTGGTCCTGCCATTACACTAAGCAACAAAACTGTTTCAATGTTTAACCTCAATGCAGTATATAAAATGCACTACAATTACACATGTGAATTTTACATAGCTTTAATAAAACTAAATATAGTAGTTATTTTTTGCTATAAATTATTTTTCTAAGTCATATAATTAGACTTACAGGCTTATGTAATATATTTCAATTAATCAAGGGTATTTATTGAAATGGTTTTATTACTAATATAAAAAAATATATATAATTTGTTATAATACAAGTGTATTATAATTTACTAATCATATAATTATGAAAGTTGTATTCCTTATATGCAACCCAATTCTAAGGTTAGCCTTATTTATTATTTATTCATTAATACTAGATAGTTATATAATATAATAGAAATTTAAATTGGATTTTATTTTAAATCTTATCTTTTAAACCATGTTTTCTAAGTATATGTTATATAACTGTTATATTCTGAGTTTACTTTATTCTTTCAGAATAACTCTGGATACTTGTACTCTTATAAATTATATTCTATTTTAATGCTCTTTTACCTCCATTTCTACACTACTTAACAGTACTTACATTTTCATATATCTAACTTTATTCATTCTATTACAACTCTATAGTAATTCCATTCTACTTTATAGCTTGTATTTTAATTGCTGTTTTTGATTCTTATTGACAATTTAGTTTTATCTTGACATTTTCTTGTTAGTGTCATATCCTGTAATTTTAACTCTATTCTAATCCAGCTTACATCTGGTCCTTGCATCCAGTAAGCCACTCTAGCCCTTTGACACTCCTTCATGCAACTCTGGCCCTTTATTATTACTTTATCCCACTTCAGCTACATTTGAACACTTTTCACCTTGTAATCAGTACAAGCTTCTTTGACTCTACATTTCTGTTTCACTTTAATCCAGACCTTAGTTCTGTCTTTGCTCTCAGTACATACTATTTTAGTTTTCACTTTGTCTTCTCTGGACCACTTCACCATAACTCTATATCTTGTCCCACTCCCAATTACTATTACTGTTACTGTTACTGTTTCTTGTTTCCTCTTGCCTTTTTCTGCTATTATTTAGTTTCAGTCTGATATTATTGAACATTGTCTTCTCTGACATCTCCATTTGTATCCAGGTTGCATTGATACCTACCTTTGTTTCTGAGACAACTTCTTTTATATCTCTCTTTTTATATATAGATAATCTGTTTCTTCAATATATAAGTATAGTAGTTCTATATTCTGTACCTTAGTTTAAATATTGACAAAAATACCCCATCTTGACCTCATTCTTACTCTGGCTGAGCTACCTAGCTTATTCTTTGACTCTTTAGGTTATTCCAGAGTATTTCTGGGGCTGAATAATATTTTTAAAGAAATTATAAGACTCTACTCTTATATAACTAGGCTTGACTCTCCTTGTCTTGCCTGTTTCTTATGTTGAGTGCTGAGACCACTCTTTCCTTTATGTCTGACCCCTTTATAAATTGGAATACCACAAAGTGCAAGGGTATATTACATAAGATAAAGCCAAGTCCCATTTGATCAACAAAATCCTTCTTGACCTTTTTCAGAAACTTCCAGACTTCTCCAGAAGCCTATGAAGTTGCATATTTCTCTCAGATTTAAGCCATACCAAGGTACTTGAATCTGATATCCACTCTCTAGCAATAAGAGTTCTGTTTATAAATCAATAAGAGTTTAGTTTTAACAGTATATTTATATTTACACTTGCACTTCTTGTGCCATTGCCATATAAGGATTAGCTTAGGCTATCTCTTAACTCTTAACTCTGACTCACCCATATGGTTTGCATACTAAAGGTTAATTTCTCAGAATATACAAAACATTCAAATATATCATTCCTTGTATTATCTGTCAGATTATAACATACATGACCCCATTATAACTTCTTCTTATTGGCATCCCTGACCCTCAAGTTGGCCTACTTTTCCTTATTATGCATAATTCTCATTACTTTTGACCTTCTGAGCTTCTTTGAACTGCTCAAACCTTTTATAACTTCAGTCACTGGTTTCAGATGCTTGATACACATGTACTCTAGGCTCAACTTTTTCTGACCCCCTGACCCTGACATTCTTCCCCATTATCAGTCCTTATGGATTCTCAAATGCAGTTTTAAGATTATAATTACCCACTCATGAGTGTCACTTTCTTCTGTTTTCCAGTTCTCTTTTGGCAGCTAACTCTGGTATTCTGACACTTTGTTGTTATCTGGTAATCCTTGATGGAAAACCACTCCATGTTACTCTGAAACATCTTCAACCACCTTCTTTCATCTAGACCTTGCCATTATAGTCAAAGTATTTCCCTAGTTGTTTTCCTGGCCTCTTTTAACAAGTTGCTCAATGATTATTATTAGGTTGTTACCACTTGCTTGCATCTGTTCTCTACTTTTAGGCAACCCATTTTCAGTAGTCAGTCCTAACTCTTTAAGATCTTGTTTTTTAAGTATAACAAGTTATTTAGTTCTGAGTCTCTTTTTTCTAATTTCTGATATTACACCTTTATGCAACCACAATCATTATGACTTCCCATTTAGATTCCTAGTCCTGCTTAGGATTTAGAGACTTCAATACACCAACCCTTTCCATTTTACTCCAATTTTTTCCACTTTTTTCTGAATTTCCTTCTTTTTCTCAGTTTTTGCCTCTTATGCTCAAGCTATCAGATTCCCACATACTCTACAAAGACTGTTGGATTTACTCTGATCAATGTCTCACATTGTCTTTTACTGGATGGTTTGTATTTACTGATTCTAGAATACCACTGACTTATCTACTATGGTCCATTAATCCCAGATATTGAGCAGTACCTTGTTTATTTACTGGATAACACATGCCAGCATCTCATGTACCCTTCATAGCTCTGCACCACTCTGGTCTCAGCTAACTTTGACCCAGAACCACAGCTCTTTTCATTTTACCTTGGTAGTTATAACCCTGTTGCCTTGAGTATGGTGGTCTGTTACATGCTCTGTCCTTTGTGGTAGGCCAGTTTTGTCTGCTAATACACCTTCTAAAAGACACCTCCATCTGACTCCAACCCTCCCCAAGCTTGTAGCTTCTGAACCCCTTGTCATGCTTTACCATTTACCTGCCATCTGTTCCTTATTCTTGTATCTCTTGAGGTATACTCACTCTATTGACTCAACAAGGTTTCAAAAACATTTACTCCTTCCCTTTATATTCTGACATATTCACCTGTGTTCATCTCATGTGCTCACAACATCTTGCTCTCTCTGGGAATCTCCATCTCTACTCTGTCACTCTGGGAAGATTATTATTCCCTTAAGATTGTATTGCAATTTTTCTTTGCTCTCTTCTTTGCAAGTTTGATATTAAGAGTTGTTTTCTTCCCTTGTTGTCTTCTCTGTTGGTATCTGCTTGGATTTTTCCCTTGTTTCTGTCCCCACTCCAGACTCCCTGTCCAGAATTCCTCTAATACCTTCTTATCCACTTTTTAAAATCCCTGTTTTTCTTACTCTCTGTTTTTTCCTGATTTTCACAGCATTGTCTTGATGATATACCCCACCCCTCTAATTCTTTCAGGTGCTTTTCACACCCTCTGCCCTAGTCTTGAAAAACCTTTTTGTTTCTCCAAACTTTCTTCAAATTTTCTCTGACTTCCTCTATTTTCTCTAACTTATGCCCTGGAAATTCCTTGCTTTTTCTGCCTTGTTTCTGATGACTTCATTGCCTCTTGCATCCCTTTACCTTTGATCTTCCTGATCTGTTATTTGGAAACCTGTCCTTTTATTCCTCTTGTTATATCCTGTAATTTCAACTCAATTCTGATCCAGCTTACATTTGATTCTTATACCCAGTAAGCCACTCTAGCCCTCTGACTTCCCTTTATGCAACTCTGGCCCTCTGTCACCACTCCACCCCACTCCAGCTATGCTTGTACACTTTCCACCTTGCTATTAGTACAAGCTTCTCTGACCTCTCATTCCTGTTTCACTCTAATCCTGATCTTAGTTCTATCTCTATTCTCAGTATGTATTACCTAGTTTTCACTTTATCTTCTCTGGACCACTCTGCCATAACTCCATATCTCATTCCACTCCCTATTACTATTACTATTACTGTTACTATTACTTGTTTCCCCTTATCTCTTTCTGCCATTATTTAGTTTCAGTCTGATATTATTGGACATTGTCTCCTCTGACATCTCTATTTATATCTAGATTGCATTGGCATCTGCCTTTGCTTCTGAGACAACTTCTTTCACATCTCCCCTTCTCCTTCAAATAATCTGCTTCTCTAAGGTATAAGTACAGTAGTTCTGTATCCTGTATCTTAGTATGAATATCAACAAAGATACTCCATCTTGACCTTATTCTCACTCTGACTGAGCTACCTAGCTCATCCTCTAACCCTCTAGGTTATTCTGGAGTACCTCCAGGTCTGCCTAAGGACCTACTCTTGTTATGACTAGGCTTGATGCTCTTTATCCTGCCTGTTTCTCATATTGAGTACTAAGACTGCTCTCCTTTCCATGTCTGATCCCTTTATAAATTAGGATACTGCAAAGTGCAAGGATGCACCATATAAGGTAAAGCTAAGTCCCATTCAACAAATAAAACCCTTTTCAATCTTTTCTGAAAGCCTCTGGAGTTTACATCCTCTATCAGAATCAAGCTCTATCAATGCACTTGATCCCAGCATTTACTCTCTAGCAACAAGGATTCTGTTTATGTAGTAAAATGGGTATAGTTTTAATACCCCTGGATATTTCTTTTCCTTGGGACATTTCTGCTCTTCCTGCATCTTCTGGGAATCCTCTTCATTTCTCAGAACCTTTTCAGAATCCCCCCATTCTCTCTGGTTTATATCCTGGGAATTTCTTGCTATTCTGGCCTTGTTTTCTAATGACTCCATTTCTGCTTGTGGGCCTTACTCTTTACTTTTCCTGATATGTCATCTGGGAACCTATTCTTTTATTCCCCCAGGTATTCTGTTTTCCTAGGGATATTTCTGCTCTTCCTGCATTCCCTAGGAATTATTCTTTCCCTTACTGTTTCTCTGGTTGGTCCTTCTTTCTTTCAGCCTCTCCTCTGTCCCTTTGGATATTTCTGAACCTCTTTCACTTCATGCTTGTGCTGCATTTGGCCCCTTTTTTCCTCCCTGTCTCCTAGTTAACAATGGGATGTTAACCTTGAGAAGGGAATAGCATCTAGTGATCATACTAGTAATTATACCTAACAGCTGATCATACCTAGCAGCCTGCACCAATCTGCAGTTCATTGATTATACCTAGCACTCATGTCCTCTTCTCTCAGTGTTACAAACATAACATTTGCTAGCAGAAGAGTCACATGACAAGCACATGACCATGAGACATCCTTGCCAAAACAAGATAAACCCTAGGATATGGTTGAGTTGTTATTCAGAGTTTCCTCCTTGGGTTTAGGCATAGCTTATAGGATTGAATCTAGCATTTTAGATAATAGGTATATCTCCTGATTTAATCTCCAATGAATCTGGATCTAGATCTAGATGAGGATCTGATCTGATTATGGCAGATCTCTAGATGGGATCTCCTCAGCCTTATGGCTGAGGACATGGTTTAATCTCCACTTACCCTAGACCCTTACCTTCCATTACATATAGCCTCTTCATTCTACACACCATATTTGCATGGCCCATTGGTCATATTCTCAGTAAGCATGCCCTATGCCCTATTTCCTTATTTAGTATTTCCCTATGCCCTGGAGGTGGTCTGTGTACATCTAGACTTAGTATAAATAGTAGAGTAGTTCCTTGGTTTTGGCTCCCCAGCCTTAACCACTTTGTTATCTTGTACATTATCTAGTGCCTTGACAATACAGGCATTCTTCCTCCTAACATCATGATGGCTTCTCAGGCCTTGCTACCCTGAGTCCACTACATCATTCCACTCTATTCCAACCAAATCCAACAATGAAACTGATGCACCCTCTCAAGGCAGACCATTTAGGGTTAGAACAGGTCATTCAGAGATCAACACCATAACACTCAGCTCCATTACTTACCCTTTAACCATTCTTCATTTCCTCTTTAATCTCTTCTATTACAGTAACTAGCATGCTTGTGTCAACTGTCTCCTCCATTCATGCAATGATCAAACTCACCCTATGTTAATTGCCTCCTCTGACAACCTCCCTTTCACTTGTGCAGTAACTGGTTCCCTTATCCTTGTTGACTGTACTCACCTCTGATCATCTCTGATTGCCTCCATTCCTCTTCCATATAATAACTAGGCTTTACCTAGGACCTGTCAGAACACTACTCACTACCCTGGATTAAACTCCCTAGTTGCATGCAGATATAATACCATTGCAATTAATGTACAGTTTGTCTGTCATAAGAAAGATAAGATCAACAAGCAAATTTCAGTGCAACACTCACTCCTTCAGGTTCTCTTTGATCCCCACTCTGTGGTCCTCTGGCTTCCCTCCAGCCTTGAGATTGGTTACAATGATCCTTGGCCTCCTTGCTGTGAGATAGCCTGCCTAATAGCTTTTTACCAGCTTGATTAGATCCAAGTTACAAAGAAGCTTATTCTGCTTCATTATCTCTGCACAAATATGGTCACTGACCTTGCAAATTGCATTAGCAACCAAATAATCTACTATAGACTCTGATTTCCCACCTTTCCCTACTACAGAATCCTTGGATTATGCCTGCTCTGCCTCTTCAATCCCTTTTTCCAAACCTCCAGCCCCAAACCCCTGTTCTCCTGATAAATGCTCAGCAAACCTCCATGCCAACACAATATGTTTAGCTATTCTCCTCCTTCTATACTTCAGAGCTTTAGCCTGCATTAGGGCTACCCTGTTATAGTTTGCAAATTTTCACTTTTCAATCACATGATCTTATCTTATCTTTCCATGTGGTTATCTAATCTTTTATATTATCTAGGCATGTGACAGGTTACATGACAGGTCTAGACCCAGGGCATAGGGTTAGCCTCATGTCTTTAGCCTGCTTTTCATTTCTGTCAGTCTTTCATTTTAGAAGCCTTGTTTCTCTTCAGCCATTGGCTATTCCCATGAGTGCTTCTTTTCCATTTGATGGTGCCTCAGGGTCTTGATCTGTGTGCCATTCTATACTGTATAAGTACTGTAGCATTAGCATGTCTCAAGCCCCAGTCTTGAGCACTTGTATCTTCTAGTACAGTGGCCTCACTAGGGCTCCTTGCTATATTATCTACTCTTGCTTCTATCTCACTGAAACTGACATCAACAAGCCCTTGATTAGGGTTAGAACTTATCACTGACAACATTGACATTGACAACCATAACACTTGCTCAAGACTACCATACTAGTCAAGGGCTCTCATAGCAGAAGAATATTTATATGAAGAAAGCGTACCTTTGGGGACATGAGGAGCAGTTGAAAGACTTCATATTTGAGGCAGTATTGGGATTTGAGGACAATAAACTTGGAAGGCTTTCATTTCAAACCAGATTTGATAAGTTTGATGAACAGACTTGAAAGAATTTTATTACTAAAAGAGGCAGAGATCGAAAAATAGCAATCTCAGATTGTCTTCATTCACTCAGGCCTTCTAGATCATTAAAAACCATATTCTGTCAACCCCAAACAGTAATCAACAACATTGAACTTCAATCCCTATGCCAGCTTGTCCAATGAGCCAGAATCAACAGAGTTAGGGTTGACACTCTCCATTCCAGACCCCAAACCCCAACTACAGTACCAACCAGCCCTGTATCAGAGACCCCAGTGCTGCTTCCCACCATTGACCTCTACTACAAGTGGGATAACTATGAATTCGGATATTGGAGATATAATGAAGACTCTGGTAGAAGAGTTTATCAAGATGGGAGGGTCAAAGAAGATTTCAGACCCTGGTAAATGGGGAGGTCAGAAAAAGACCTGGAGAAAGTGGTTCATGTCTCTCTCTGTTTGGGTGGCTGAATAGAAGTGGAAAAACAACAGAGAGATTACAGCAGCCATCTTATCCAGGTTAGAAGGAAAGGCAGAAGGGTTTGCCCAGATCACCTATGAAAAATACATTGACAGAGAAGGAGAGATGGTAACATTGGCAGATGGAAGCAGAGGACCATGGGGAGTAAATGCATGGCCAGATTTTGGGGGAATAGCTGTTGAGCTCAGAAACTACTTTCACATTAATGAGCTAACACATGAAGTCCTCAAAAAGTTAGAATCTCTCAGGCATACCTCATCAATAGATGAATATCTGCAAGACTTCGAGGTGCTCAGAAGGGATTCAGGAGTCAGTGATGACCACACTCTCAAGCTGATGTGAGAGCAGGTCCAATATAGGGTGTATCAACAAGCATGCATGCAGGGGATAAAAGAAGATTATATTTTATTCCAGGAACAATGCAGAATGATTGGTTGTTCATTTGAAAGAATGGCCATTGAAAGAGCACCACCAAGGTTTACTTCTTGTTTCCCTCCCCCTCACTATCCTCCTACCAATTCCTATCAACCACAATATCCTTCTCCTTATTTCACAGCAACCAGCACTCAACCTGGGCATGGTGCATCCATGGAAATAGATCACCAAGTGGTGATGCAGGTTCACACCTGCTTCAAATGCAGTAAACCAGGGCACATGGCTAAAGATTGCCATGGGGTTTTCAATCCAGCAGCACTGCAGCCCTTGAACAATTTTGGCAAGGGACCCCAGCCTCAGGGTCAGCAGCAGAGGCAACAAGAAGTGCAGGCACAGTACATACAGCCTGTTCATTTTTCAGAGTTCACTCCACCCAATGCAAACAGTTGGCAAATGGTGAAACCAGTCTCCATTGGGCCAGTATACAACATGGCAGATGCTGCCAGATTCCAGGAGATACCAGCAGCATCATGGGGTAGTATGGATGAAGCTCATGCTTACTTCCAGGATGTCTTTGAGACAGAAAGGAAACAGAAGGAAGCATTGGGAAAAGTCTAAGGGATTCTATTAGGTTAGAAATGGAACTCCCAGTATGCAACTTTTTTTCTTCTTGTTCTTTTAATGTTTGTACCATGAAATGAAACAAAGTTATTCCTTCTGTGATGGTGTCTCAATCGAGTGTGGCCCCGGAAATAGGGTGCTTAATTCTGTCTGACAATATTAATGGACATTTATTTGCAATAGGAAGCAAAGAAAGAAAAGATCTAGCCAAATTATTTAACAGAAAAGAATGTGATGAACTTGGTGTAAGTGTAAAAATAGATGGAGAAGTTAGGGGAAGAAATGGTTTGAAAATGGAATTGTGTGGACTAACCTTTGCAATAGTGGATTCTGGAGCATTAGTAACATTCATTGATCAAAAATTCATTTGAAAACATGGTTTGTATGAAAAAGATATGCCTAAACCTCTAATGGTATACAATGCTGACAGAACAGAGGGTAATATTGGAAAAATAGCTCACTATGTTATTATTTATATAGCCATCAAAGGAAAAAATGGAAAATGGCATAGAGAAAGAATTAACACCTATGTTTCTTCTTTAGGAACTCTGGATTTATTAATTGGTTATGATTGGTTCTCATATTATAATCTGGAAATTGATTGGATAAAAAAGACTATTGATTTTCCCAGATGTTCTGCAGATTGTGACACACATTTAATTTCAAAAAGAGTCACAGAAGAAGAAATGTCACAATTAAAGAAAGAAGTACCAAAAGAATTATGGGAATTTATTCCTGTATTTTCACAACATGAATCAGAATGCATGCCAACCAGAAAACCTTGGGATCATGCAGTGGAGTTAAAAGAGAACTTTGTGTCAAAGAAAGGTCATATTATTCCTTTTTCAAATGAAGAAATGAAGAAAGTACATGAATTTGTTGACAAAGAGATGAAAAAAGGTTACATTAGATCATCCAAGTCACCACAAATGTCACCAGTTTTCTTTATCAGCAAGAAAGATGGTGGTAAAAGAATGGTAATCAACTACAGGTATCTGAACAATTATACCATAAAAAATAATTATTCATTATCTTTGATTTTGACACTGATTGATAGGTTAAATGGAGCTGATATGTTCACCACTCTAGATCTTAGATGGGGATATAACAACATTTGTATGAAAGAAGGCAATGAATGGAAAGGAGTGTTTACAATGCCAATAGGGGCTTTTAAGCCTCTGGTAATGTATTTTGGGATGTGCAATTCTCCTAGCACATTTCAAGCCATGGTTAACAACATTTTCCATGATATGTAGGAACACATGGTAATCTATATTGATGATATTATGATTTTCACCAAGGACAAAAATCATAACCAACATCTCAAGATTGTTGCCAAAGTATTAGGTCGTCTACATGACCACAATCTTTTCCTTAAATCATCAAAGTGTCATTTTGCTCAAGATCAAGTTGATTATTTGGGCATGGTTGTATCTAAAAAGGGAGTACAGATGCAATTAAACAAAACTAGTGCAGTTCAAAATTGGCCAATATTAAGAACCATTAAACAAGTTCAAGCCTTTTTAGGATTAGCTAATTATTACCAAAGATTTATTCCAAACTTCACTAATATTGCAAGGCCCCTTAATTCCCTCACAAGAAAAGACATCAAATTTGAATGGACATCAGCTTGCATAATAGCTTTTGTTCATCTCAAAGAATTTCTCACTTCCAAACCACTCTTGTGTTACCCTGATTCCTCTAAACCCATATGACTTGAAACAGATGCTTCAGATGTTGCCATTGGAGCAGTCCTCTCCTATCAACAAGAAGATGGTCTTTGGCAACTGGCTGCCTATATTTCCCATTCTTTGAATCTAGCCAAATTGAATTATCCAATTTACAACAAAGAATTACTTGCTGTCATTCGTGCTTTGCATGACTGGCAACATTATTTAATTGGCAGAGACTTGTTTGAGATCTGGATGGATCACAAAAATCTGGAGTATTGGAAAAAACCACAAGATCTGTCTCCAAGGCAAGCTAGATGGCAAGCTATGCTGGCAGAATACAATTTCAAAATGTGTTATAAACCAGGTCCTACTAATGGACAAGTGGATGCTCTTTTCCATTGACAAGACCACTTTGAAAATAAACTGGAACCAAATAAACAGATCATCATGCTTCCTCCTCACATCTTTCAACATGTCATTTCTCTTTTATCTTCTTTCTTTTCTTGAGTTCAACAAGCATCAGTGGACTTATGTCTTCCTTTCAACTGGTGTTATATTTTAGAAAACCACATTTATTTAAACAAACAAAAACAAATCTTTATTCCTGAAGAATTACGAATAGAAGCTCTTAATCTTTTTCATTCATTTCCATTGGGTGGTCATGCAGGACAAAATCACACCAAACAACTTTTAGCTCATTATTACTATTGGCCAGGTCTCAATGAAGATATCACATCCTTTGTTTCACATTGTTCAACATGTACTATATTCAAGGGATCTGAAGCTGTTATTCCAGTTCATCCTCTTCCTACGGCATCATCTCCATGGGAAGATATTTCTGTTGATTTCATTACTGGACTTCTGACATCAAAAGGTTTTGATGCTATCATGGTGGTAGTTGATCAGTTTTCAAAAGAAGTGGTTTTTATTCCATGTCATTCTTCACTTTCTTCTCTTTATGTTGCAGAGTTATTTAGGGATCATATTTGGTCCAGACATGGACTTCCTTCCTCTATTGTTTCAGATTGAGGCCCTCAATTCATCTCGGAATTCACAAAGCAGCTAAATGAAATTCTTCAAATCAAGCAGAAGATTTCTACAGCATATCATCCCCATACCAATGGTCAAACAGAGCATGTTAATAGGGAACTGGAACAATATCTCCATAACTTTATTGCCAAAAGACAGGAAACTTGGGCAGATTGGATAAAGATTGCAGAATATTATCACAATAATTCATATTCTACCTCAACCCAGACATCTCCCTTTGAAATCATAAAAACATATCATCCTCATCTGGGTTTTGAAGCTCCTTCTGCAATTAATTCATCTTCTCATTTTTTACAAGATATGTCAAAATCATTTAAAGATGTAAAAGAAGCATTGGAACAAACTCATTCCAAAATGGAAAAACAGAATAAAACAGATCTTTCCCAGTATCAAAAAGGTCAACAAGTTCTGTTATCCACAAAGAATCTTATGCTTCCATATCTGTCTAAAAAACTTTCAAAGAAATGAAATGGTCCTTTTATGGTGTTAGAAGTTATATCTTATGCAGTTCATCTTAAACTGCCTTCTACAATGCACATTCATCCTACAGTGAATGTATCACACATTAAACCATATTTGCCATCTCTACAAGGGCAAGACATTCTCACCCCAGATTCTATTATTGTTACAGAAGATGGCCATGAAGAATACAAAGTTGATCACATTGTCAACTCTTGTATTAAAGGAAAGAAATTGGAATATCTTGTGCATTGGTCAGGTTATGGAGAAAATGATCATACTTGGCAAACAAAGGACAATTTGGCCAACTTTCCAGATTTGATTAAAGAATTCCATAAGCTTCATCCTTCTGCACCTCATTGACTCTTTACCATGGACATCAATTCTTTTCACACACTCTTTAAACCATATGAAAATCACATGGATGCTGTATCTTTAGCTGTGTCTTGTCTGGAATCTGAGACCTAAAAAGGGAATAGTGTTATAGTTTGCAAATTTTCACTTTTCAATCATGTGATCTTATCTTATCTTTCTATGTGGTTATCTAATCTTTTATCTTATCTAGTCATGTGATGGGTCACATGACAGGTCTAGACCCAGGGCATAGGGTTAGCCTCATGTCTTCAGCCTGCTTTTCATTTCTGTCAGTCTTCCATTTTAGAAGCCTCGTTTTTTTTTAGCCATTGGCTATTCCCATAAGTGCTTCTTTTCCATTTGATGGTGCCTCAGGGTCTTGGTCCATGCACCATTCTGTACTGTATAAATACTGTAGCATTAGCATGTCTCAAGCCCCAGTCTTGAGCACTTGTATCTTTTAGTACAGTGGTCTCACTAGGGCTCCTTGCTATATCATCTACTCTTGCTTCTATCTCACCAAAACCAACATCGACAAGCCCTTGATTAGGGTTAGAACTTATCGCTGACAACATCGACATCAACAACCATAACATACCCCATCATGGGAACAAGGAGCAAGCCTTTCATTAGGCCAGAACTAAAGTTCTCTGAGTAAGAATATGTGAAATATGGGATATGTCTGATAATCCTTCCTGTTTCTTTCCCTACCAGTTTTATCAGAACTCAATTCAACTCTGATTTAGTTCTGATCTCTAGCCATACAATAAGTTGTCTTACTAGCAATTATTATGTTTCAGTTTCCCCTTGAAAATAAAAGACCTCCTCCAACTCCATTGCCCTTCATCCCCATCTGGCCTACTCCCAACATTTGTTCTCAATATTCTGTTTGTTTATCTGACTCTAGCCTAACTTTCAATCTTCTCTCCAAGATTCCTCCATTATTCTTCTATATCTTCCACTTTTGCCTTTTTATTCCAGTTTTAATCCTCCTTGACCCTGTTTTAGAGCAGCCATTTAATATCTATCTGCTATTCTCAACCTCTCTAAGATACTCAGTTAAATCTTCTGTCCCTCTTTTTGGTTTTTCTTTTGTTCCTTTTATTACTCCCATAACTGCCCAAGATACCACCTGCCTGGTCATGAGACTTTGCTACAATAGATAATCTTGTGATCTACAAAAATCTTATTTCTCCAAACTTGACTTCATGCCTTCTCCAAAACCTTGCTTACTCAAGTGTTCATAAGGCTTTTTCATTAGTTAATTCTTATCCCACTATTTAGTCACATCTCAGCCCCTCTGAATCACCTTCACACCTTCTGACTCTGATCACACAAGCACTAATGAGTCAAAGTGTTGTTCTCCCTACAATATCACTTGACTATTATTACATTATCCTCCTGCTCCCCCTTTACTCCCTTCTAAATCTCTGCTCTTAGCTCTGATATCTCTTCTGCCACCTCTTCCTTTTCTCCATCCTCTGGCCCACTCTCTGCATTCTCTTCACTCACTGTTCATGTGAAATCCAGTATATTAACCAGCTGCACTAGTAGCCAGTTCTCCCACCTCAACTTTTATATCACTCTGCCACTTATTTTCTGAATGGCCACTGCCAGCAGGCAACAGCCCTCTGCCACCTGCTTGGTGCCCCTCTCTGCTTTCTCTGAGCATGCTCTTTTCTCAGGCAGCTTCTTCTCTGCATCTCTCTGTCACTATTTCCACACTGGCTTCTTTTTTCCTGGGTGCTCATACCATATCTTTACCTCTTGGCAGGCAAGGCATAATGTGGACTTTCCCATGCCCACCTCACATACCAATTCCCTTTCCTCACATCTCCAGCACACCAGGGCCTTCTTTGCCCTCTGTTTCCCTTTGCCATTGCTAGACCCTGCCTGGGCCTGCACTTGTGCAGTCTGTTATCTTTGAGTTACCCTATCCCAAGACAAACCATACTCATTCTTACCTTTTTCTGGGCAGCCTCCTCTGTCACCTGCCTGACCCTCTTCACCTCTTCAGCTTGCCTTCTGGCAGCCTTCTTCACTGCCCTCTGGGCCTCTTCTACCTTTTCCCACTTCTCTTCCTTCCTTACCTTTCTGTACCTCTTGTACTCAGCATAGTTGGTGTTGCTTAACATCTTATCATTCTCTGTGCACTCTGCAAGGTGCTCCTTGGGCCATGTTGTGATATCTTCAAATATGGACATGTTATTGTAACAGAAAAAGAAGAGTTGCCAGTAAAGTAACTGTTTTTATTTGTGGTACAAGCTAAAACTCTGATCATTCACCCCATTGTCACTAAACAAGATCATGTGCATGTCACCTCCACATCATATGCTAATGACCTTCAAAGATTCAGGCCTAAGGGGGAAATACTGTCATATTCCATAATTTCAATCCCATTTTGACCTAGCTTACACCTGGTCCTTGTATCTAGTAAGCCACTCTAGCCCTCTGACTCCCCTCCATGCAACTCCAGCCCTCTGTTATCACTCAATCCCACTCCAGCTATGTTCAGACACTTTCTGCCTTGCCATCAGTACAAGCTTCTCTAGCCCTTCATTTCCATTCTGCTCTAATTCTAACCTTAGTTCTGTCTCTGCTCTTAGTACATACTATTTTAGTTTTCACTTTGTCTTTTTCAGACCACTCTGCCATAACTCCATACCTTATCCCACTCCCACTCCCAGTTACTATTACTGTTACTGTTACTTGTTTCCTTTTGCCTCTTCCTAACATTATTCAGTTTTAGTCTGATATTATTGAATGTTGTCTCCTCTGACATCTCCATTCATATCCAGGTTGCATTGGCACCTGCCTTTGCTTCTAAGACAACTCCTTTCACATCTCCCTTCCTCCTTTAGATAATCTGTTTCTTCAAGATATAAGTACAGTAGTTCTATATCCTATACCTTAGTTCAAATATTGACAAAGATACCCCATCTTGACCTTATCCTTAC